>NQLW01000053.1:3399871-3450584 GCA_002312845.1 Kalanchoe fedtschenkoi | reverse complement strand
GGAAAGATTGGGGAGACACAATGGTCTACTTCAGAATATCCAATCTCCTAGACAGAACCACCCTTCAGAATATCCCCAGGTATTCCTAGGCAGGATATTCCTATGCAATTAATAGCACAATAACCACTAAAATTATACTACCAAAAGGAAAGCTACTAAAACAATAATAAAAGTAAGAACACCAAATTTAACGAGGTTCAGCCAGTGGGGCCTACGTCCTCGGACACCAACACAAAATTTATATTTCACTCAAGAAATATTACAGAAGGGGAAAGAGTATCCTTTGGCTTACTAGAAGATAGTAGCTTAGGATTGGTGTGTTTTGGAAGGAAGGAGGGGGCCTCCTTATATATGGCCTTGGAGGAAGCATAGTACTCCCCCACTACCGATGTTGGGTGAATTTGCCACAAAACAACAATCTCCATTAGTTCCTCTCTATTTCATCATCCTGTGCTCCTCTCTACTTCTCTTCACATTGGCCCTCTCCATTAGTTCTTGCTTTCATGATTGAAAAATAATTATCACCTTCCCTATTTTCCTTGTTTACTCGCAAGTGCAGTCCAGAGACCACCTGCTACTTCGGCACTTGCACCCCACAATTATTATCCTTCATTGCCTCTACGAGCCCTCTTGAGGACGTCTCCTTTCATGATCATTTATATATAGACACCGAGGTTCATAGAAAAAACAACGTGAGGGAAAATTGAATTAATGTTTATGTTTCGGAAAAATTTATATGAAAAATTTAAAAATAATATTGCAGGTATATAATATATTAATATTTTTCATATAACTTTACACCTAATATGAAATTTAGTTTGAATTCTTACATCTCATTATTTTTATAAAACGAACCCGAGCCTAACTAATATCTAACTTTTATTGCCGTCTCTTTTTTCGTTTTTCGTTGTCGGCGCTTTGGTTTTCCAGTTCGTTGCGTGCCTCGGGCATTAGAAATACTCACAAGAAAATGCTTGACCAGAATCTCTCCACTCTTCATCTTCTCCCTCCACTTCAATCGCCATGAATCCAACCCTAACCTCCGATCAGTCCCTACTCCTCCTCCCACCACCCACAGCCCCAAAATCCTTCCTTCCCTCCACCCGTCCAAACCCGCGCACCATCACCTTCCGAACTCACTCTCCGCTCACCCGCTCCCACCCTTCTCCCAAATTCACCATCCGTAATGATCCCGTTCCGCGCCGAGCTGTCATTCGACCCAGGGCGTACTCGGGCGACGCGGAGTCGGTCCCCATCTCCCGCAAGGAGTCGGACGCTCCGAGTGCCTTCGAGTTCATCACTTCCGAGAGAGTCAAGGTGGTCTCGATGCTCGGCCTGGCGCTCGCTCTGTGCAATGCGGATAGGGTCGTCATGTCGGTGGCCATCGTGCCCATGTCGCTCGCCCACGGCTGGAGCCGCTCCTTCGCTGGCGTCGTTCAGGTTTGAGCACTTCCGCAGTTGTATCCAGATTTTGCGATTAAAGCACAATCTTTGTTGAAATCTGAAGCCTCGAGATAGCATTTTGTGCTTCAAATCTGCAAGACTCATAAGAGCTTCGTTTCTTGTTGGGAGTTATATATTTCTTGGTTGATATGGCTCGACGGAGGCTATTTTTTTTGACTGTATTGTTTCGCAGTAATCTTTTCTTGATTGGGTTTTGTGTCTCAGTTGTATCAAAATTTTGCATTTTAGTGATACAAGCAGAATCTTGGTTAAAAATCTGAAGGACTCTAGTCTGGTTCTTGCGTTTCAGTTGTGTAAGACACTCTGAAAAGGTTCCTTTCTTGAATTTCTTGGTTGACTTGGCTCCCTGGAGGCTCTCTCTCTGATACGGTAATTTCGCAGTAATGTTTCTTGATTGAGTGTTGTGTTTCAGCTGTATAAAGATTTTGGATTTTGGTGATACAAGCAGATTTTTGTCGAATCTGAACCCTTGAAATTGGGTTTTGTGTTTCCACTGTGTAAGACTCGGAAGAGGTTGGTTTCTTTCTAGGGTTTGAATTTCTTGGTTCATATGGCTTGCTGGAGGGAGGAGGCTATCTTTCTTAATGGGTAGCAATCTTTCTTGATTGAGTTATGTGTTTCAGTTGCATTGATTTGAAGATTCTTGTAACTTGCGAGTTGTTTGGAAATAAAATTCTTCGATGAAATGGGTAGGTGGAAGTTATTTTCTTGTTCTGATTGGGTAGGTTATTTGTTTTGCAGTCATCATTTCTGTGGGGGTATTTGATATCACCGATAGCTGGAGGCGCGCTCGTGGATCGGTACGGAGGGAAAGTAGTAATGGGATGGGGTGTTGCGCTGTGGTCTCTCGCGACCTTGCTTACCCCGTGGGCTGCCGAGACGTCGCTCTGGGCTTTACTCTCCATGAGGGCTTTGCTCGGTATAGCTGAAGGGGCCGCTCTTCCTTGCATGAATAACATGATTATAAGGTAGTAAGCGCTTTGATCGCCTAATTTGAGTCATGTTTGGAGTGTGATGTTTGTAATTTATTACATGGGTGTGATTTTGGTTTCCTTATGTTTAGGTGGTTTCCGCAAACTGAAAGGTCCAGGGCTGTCGGAATTGCGATGGCAGGGTTTCAAATGGGGAGCGCCATCGGCCTTATGCTCACGCCGATTCTCATGTCTAAAAGCGGCATATTTGGACCTTTCGTGATCTTTGGATTGTCTGGGTTTCTGTGGCTGTTGGTGTGGCTATCTGCAGTGTCCCAAACTCCCGAACAAAATTCCCAAATCTCGAGAAATGAGCTGGAGTATATCCTGAAGAACCGGCAGAAAGTAAAGGATACATCGAAGAGGAAGAACGTGATTCCACCATTTGGCCGCTTGCTTTCGAAACTACCGACATGGTCCATCATTCTCGCTAATGCTATGCACAGCTGGGTAAGAACTGCAGCCTGTTCTGGCCGTTTAATATGCTACGGTCCTACAAATAGTTGCAACTCATAACTCTTGCATCTACACTTTTTATTAGTCTCTTCTAAGGCGTAGTATTTATGTTTCGTGCGTAATAATGTCATATTTTTTTTTATTTTTGTTTACAGGGTTTCTTTGTTGTCCTTTCGTGGATGCCCATATACTTCAACATGGTGAGCCTTAATCCTTGTCGCACAAACGCACTGATAATCGTCCCGGTGCCTCTCACATTTTGATAACGGTTCCCTTTACCCCTGTAGATATACCGTGTTGATCTCAGACAAGCAGCGTGGTTTAGTGCTGCGCCATGGTGTATGATGGCCTTGATGGGATATTTTGCCTGTGCTTGGTCAGACATGTTGATCAAAAGTGGTAGAAGCATCACTTTAACTCGCAAAATCATGCAGGTATACGGCTTCTATCCCATGTATTTAACACCATACAGTGCTTAAGAGCATGTTTATTTTTGTTGTGAAAGCGATAAGCGCTGACTCCCAGTCACTGATGACTTATTTTCGTCTTTAGAAAGCTTTAGGGTGTGTTTGGTTTAGAAAGTTTCAAAACTCTTTTTATTTTGCTTTAACTTTCCCTCTAATTTTCCATGCAATTTTCTTTCCCACAAATTTTCGCTAAACCAAACAAAGGAATTCTTCTAATTTTCCTTCAAAATTTTCTTTCCATCTAATTTCCCCTAAACCAAACACAGCCTTACTGATTTAAATCAAATCAATAATGTGAAATTATTGACTATTTTGCTCTATTGATTGTGTGCAGTCAATTGGCTTTATCGGCCCAGGGATTGCCCTTATTGGTCTAACTAGGGCCAAAAGCCCCGTGATCGCATCTGCATGGCTTACGTTAGCCTTGGGGCTCAAATCTTTCAGTCATTCTGGATTCCTAGTAAATCTTCAGGTGAGTGTTTCAGGAACAGTTATTTATTTAAAAGAAAAAAGGATAATGTGCACCCACTGATCGCCATGCTCACTTTGGCCCCTTTCTGGCCGCAGGAGATTGCTCCACATTATGCTGGCGTTTTACATGGTAAGCTCAGTTTTGGTTTACATCTTTTTTTGCTATTCTGTTCTTCCATGTTTTCGGGCCATCTTGTTGCTGAAAGGTCTGACATGTACCGGATAGGGCCCTGAAACTAGTGCATTTGTGTTTGAAGTCCGTAAATCAATTGATTGGAGAATCTCAGGGCTAAACTAGTGCATCTTTTCATTTTTGTTTAGGCTTGTCAAACACAGCCGGGACATTTGCTGCCATTCTGGGGACAGTCGGGGCTGGCTACTTTGTGGAACTAGTCGGGTCTTTTCCGGGATTCGTGTTATTGACCTCAGCATTATATTTCCTCACTGCTATATTCTGGGATCTGTTTGCAACTGGAGAAAGGGTCAATTTCGATGAAACTGGTCAGTGTAGTTTATAGTGATTTTCAAACTAACTGACTTTCATCCCCAAGATTCTTGATGCATCAAGTCTTTTAACTAGAAGAGCACTTCAAATGCTTAACCAGGCTTAAGCTGGTAAATCTGTTATCATTAAGCCACCTATAAAGTGCCCGGTGAACTTCGTTTTCCTGGCCATCAGAACCTGTGAAACTCATTCATCCCTTATTCCTCTTTGTGACTTAAATTATGGAGCTCAACTGTAGTCTAATATCAGGTTGTCTTCTTCTTAGTTTCTTGAACTCGGTGTGGCCTGCTCAGTTGACTGACCTGTGACCTGCCACCGCCTGCGCATCAGCTCATGAACTCGGCCGAATCTGAAGTTGGATACACGAGGCGCTCTTGGTTTCCGCCGCTAGTACAACTTGCATCTGAAATAAATGGCGACGGTTTCGATGGCGTGTATATCTTGGCCGGCCGAAACGAGCACACAGCCAAATATGACCCATCTATCATCACATGTCTGTGTTTCAGATTTGAAGTACATTGATGTGTCTAATTTTCATTGGGATGCTGCATTGCTTGTTGTATCAGTGTGAAGTAGCTTTAACGGTTCACATTTCTCATGATACTTGCCTACCTTCTACGATCAAATCATGTGAAGGGGTTCAATGCTTATCCTGCCGTTTAATCACTCTTTCCATCTGCTGAATGACTACAAAAATGAAAAATATCTCCAGTTTGAAATTCATTCACAGCTCCACTTCACCCGAAAAGCGTGAAGGCGACACGTATTAACGCACTCCACATGCCCGTTTAGATTTTTATCTCATCCAGACCCGACAAAAAACTGGTCCGCCTGTTCACTCGACCTGGTCCAACTTTACGGCTTTTTCACTCCAACCGCTCAATTGAACCAGCACTCTATGATTCAAACTCAATCAGACCGAACGAAGCATGAATTCGAACCAGATGAAGTGGTCGAATCGGGGATTTGAACCGAGCGAGGCTACCGAACCGGGTCTTTAAGAGACGGTGAGCGGAGGTGGTATAAAACAGACACGGTTCGATTCATCGGAGGAGATTTTCGCAGCCTTCGTCTCTCTGGATATTATCTTTCTCATTCAACTTTTTGCAGACGATTCAAGCTTCGCACTACCTGTTGCTTCGCTGTATCTCAGCTTGAGATTCTGGCGTCCTCGCATATTCTTCAGCTCAGCATTTTGCTTCATCGCTTTTTATAACAGCCAAGCTTCACTCTAGCCTGCTCGCTCGCTGCTGATCTTCTGGAAACGGAGATCGTGTGCTTCGTCTGAGTTTCGGACGCTTCACTATCACAGGTGAGCATTGCTTTTCAGTTCATTGAATTTTCGTACTTCATCTTGTGTTTGAGTTGTGTTTTGTAGCCTCGTAGCTCGCTGTCGTTCATTCACTGCTGCGATTGAAATGGAAACTTAGATTTCGAATTTGTTGATCGTTTCGCTGTCTGTTGACAATCGCTCTCAATCCGCTGTGCTATTTGATGTTGATCATCGTGTTTGTTTCAGGAGCCAGTAATTGTAATTATCTGAGTTAGCCTGACATGCGTGAGTTTGATTTCGTCAGATGCAGAATCTGCTGTGATTTTTGACATTAGTTTTGATCATCGTGTTTGATACTGGAGTCGGTTACTGGAATCATCTCTACTTAATCATTCTTATGATTTTATGAGTTTGATTTTGTTCGCTGCTATCTAATTTTGAAAATTTGAAATTCAATTGCAAGTCGGTGGTGAAATGGCGACGGCAGTAGAAACGAACGGAAAGAAGCTGAGCGGCACTCTTGTGAAAGTCGAAGCTGTTGCGCATCCGTTGGCGGAGGATGCCTCGGAGATCGCGTCGAACATAAGTTACCACGCGCGGTATAGCCCTCATTTCTCGCCGTTCAAGTTCGAGCCAGAGCAGGCTTACTACGCCACGGCTGATAGTGTGCGCGACCGTCTCATCCATGTACGGGCTTCTGAACCATTGTTAGACCTATACCTTGATACGTTTACTAACTGCTGTTATTTCGCTATACAAAAATCAGATTTTATCTATTGCTATACAAACTCTGTGTGAAGCTGCCTAGAGTGTAAGCAGAATGAATAATGCTGCCAGAAGACTTCTTCTGTTTTAGGAGATATTCATCTCTGCAGTTATGTGTCCTTGGAGGCTGTTGTCTGCTATTTTATTGAGTTAGATAAACCAATCTGTTCTTGAATTAATGGAAAGAAGAAATGACCAAAAGTAAAGTAATCATGCTACTGAACTATTAAGACTTTGGGGAAAAAGGTGTGGTGTTGTTTGAGTATGAATATCAGTTTAAGCTGACTAGTTGTGTATAAACTCCTGTAAACAAATTTCTAATACTGTCATTGCTTTTGACAAATTGACAGCAATGGAATGAGACCTATCTGCACTACCACGAAGTTGACCCAAAGCAAACATACTACTTATCTATGGAGTATCTTCAAGGACGAGCATTGACCAATGCAATTGGGAATTTAAACATTCAAGATGCGTGTGCTGCTGCGTTGAACAAATTGGGACATGACCTTGAGGATATCACTGAGCAGGTAATATTTATAATGTGATTTGCAAGAGGTGGAATATGGAATTCATCGTGTACTGCTTAAGGTGGATGTGATGTTTCATATTTGTAAATGGTTTATTGATAGGAGAAAGATGCAGCATTAGGAAATGGTGGTTTGGGAAGGCTAGCTTCGTGCTTTTTGGACTCTATGGCAACATTGAACTTGCCCGCATGGGGATATGGGCTGAGGTACAGATACGGCCTGTTCAAACAGAGAATCAGCAAAGAGGGACAAGAAGAAAGTGCAGAGGATTGGCTGGAGGTTCGCACCATGCTTTCTCTGATAAATGTATAATCTTTGTGTATCACTTGCCAATACTTTCTTCTGGAATATTGCAGAAATTCAGTCCATGGGAAGTTGTCAGGCATGATATAGTGTTCCCAGTAAGGTTTTTTGGTCAGGTTCAGGTCAATGCTGATGGATCGTAAGTGCCATTTCAAGCTTAACTCCTCGTCTAATGCCATTCATGACAAACCCCATTTTTTCTGATTGATTTTATTGTAGATCTTTTGGATATTTCTAGCGCACTATTTATTTTTCAATATGAGTGAAGGGTTCAGTTTTGTTCAATATACTTTTTAGCTTTCGCACCACCCTGCGCTGTCACTTTTAAATGATGTCTTCAAATACTAATTTGTTCTCTTTACATGTAAGCATGGATTACGCAAACTTATAATATTCTTCTTCGTGACTTTACCTAAACAAACTTAAAAATAATGCAGACGAAGTTGGGTTGGTGGAGAAGTGGTGCAAGCTCTAGCATATGATGTGCCAATACCTGGATACAAAACTAAGAACACCAATAGTCTCCGACTGTGGGAAGCAAAGGCTAGAGCCGAGGATTTTAATTTGTTTCAATTTAATGATGGGCAATATGAAGCTGCTGCACATCTCCATTCAAGTGCTCAACAGGTTGGTCAAGAAATAGGCATGGTTATAAAATTTAAAGGATTACTAAATTACAAATTCACCTTTTCCTGAAAAAAAAGACCGCCAGACACTCTGTTCTTGGCACTTGATGTTATACTCTACGAGTAGGTGCAAGAAGGGCATTTACCATGACTGATAAACAGTGAAAATGTTGACTATTTGTCACGGGTTCTTTCTGTTTACTTGGCTGCAGATTTGTGCTGTCCTATACCCTGGAGATGCTACAGAAAATGGGAAACTCTTGCGACTGAAGCAACAATTTTTCCTATGTAGTGCATCCCTCCAGGTAATTTATCATTTTCAGACTTACATTATGCTTTGACGAGATAAGATAATATAAAAATGTCCAATATGTATTGTCCTGTAGTTCTGGCCCCTTTATTTACTCGTCTATCATTTAGTCTCACATTTTTATTTCCGAGTTTTTTCTTCATTCCTTTTTTTGTGTGTTGCTGACATAAACTTATCGCAGGACATTATTTATAGATTCAAGGAGAGGAGGATTGAGAAGGAGTGGCATTGGTCTGAGTTCCCTGATAAGGTGGCTGTGCAACTTAATGATACTCACCCCACCCTTGCAATTCCAGAGCTGATGCGTTTACTCATGGATGTTGAGGGACTTGGATGGGATGAGGCTTGGAATGTAACCACAAGGTGCGCCTAGTCAGGGTTATCTTTTGTAAGTAATTACATGATTTTGATGCACCACTTCGTGGCTAATAGCCAGACCCTCCAAACAGAACGGTTGCATACACAAATCACACTGTCCTTCCTGAGGCACTGGAGAAATGGTCCCAAGCTGTCATGTGGAAGCTTCTTCCTCGGCACATGGAAATAATTCAAGAAATTGACAAACGGGTATGCCTCTGAAGTAATTCGCTTCATTCCTGGGGCTCTTCTACTAATGACTAAAATTGGCACTTCGTACAGTTCATTGCAATGATAAACTCCACCAGACCAGATCTTGAGGGCAAGCTTTCTAGCATCTGCATAATGGATAATGACCCCAAGAAACCAGTTGTTCGGATGGCAAACCTATGTGTGGTTTCAGCACATACGGTAAGTACACATCAGTCTTATAGAGCTATGACTTTGTGTGTTTCATAACTGAGAACACTATGTTTTGGCTATGTCTTCATATGGTTTTGGGTTATATCTGTAATGTAATTTGTACTTCACGTTCTAAAATCATCTTCGGATATTCTGAACATTTAGGTTCTGTAAGTCAGAGAAATTCTTTGTTTAGTTTAAATGGAAAATTTTGAGGAAAAAAAAGTTGGACGGAAAATATAACGTGACATTTTCCTTCATACTTTTCATGATAGACGAATAAGTGGAAACTGAAATAAATTTCATGATAATATTTTTGTTTCCATCCTATTTCCTTCTAATTTTCCTTTCCGTAGTATTTTCCCTAAACCAGACACAACCTAAATTTTCACCCTTCACATAACTAGTAAAGCACTTTGGAGATTTGAATTTAAATTGATCAAACTAGTCACACTATTTGTAGCATCCACTTAATTTATTAATTGCCACTCTACAGGTAAATGGTGTTGCTCAGTTACACAGTGACATCTTGACGTCGGAGCTCTTTGCAGATTATGTTTCTATATGGCCAACTAAATTCCAGAATAAAACAAATGGCATAACTCCTCGCCGATGGGTTCGTTTTTGCAACCCCGAGCTTAGTAACATTATCACCAAATGGCTGAAAACTGATGAGTGGGTTACTAATCTTGATCTACTCACAAATCTCCGGCAGGTATGTTTAAAGTAATGGTCAACTTTATTGACTTATTTCCATCTCACCGTTGACTAAATCATGCTTTCTTTTAGTTTGCTGAAGATGATGGTTTCCAAGCTGAATGGGCATCTGCTAAGATGGCTAATAAGCAGCGCTTAGCTCAGTACATATTGCAAGTGACTGGTGTTCAAATAGACCCTAACAGTTTATTTGACATACAAGTCAAACGCATCCACGAATACAAGAGGCAGCTCCTAAACATTTTGGGAGCAATCTACAGGTACAAGAAATTGAAGGTATGATCCTCACTTTATGGACTCTTATCGTCACCTTTTATAATACTTTATGAACACCTCGTGGATGTTTAAGCATACTGAAGGTTTGATTTGTGTTTCTGTAAAGCTGTATATTGATTTATGATTTTAATGATCAAGGGCATATTCATTGATATTTAAAAGATACTTTATACTTATGCGATTTATTATTACATTGAGTATTTTTATTACTAAATTTATGGATAATATGACAGGAAATGAAACCAGACCAGCGGAACACTACAGCTGCACGGACCATTATGATTGGAGGAAAGGCATTTGCGACTTATACTAATGCTAAAAGAATAGTCAAGTTGGTGAACGATGTTGGCTCTGTGGTAAATAATGATCCAGAGGTCAATGAGTACCTAAAGGTTAGGAACTATCTTCTTCTTTTTGTGGTGTCTATACGTTGATGCTTTGTGTGTCACAGTTGAAGGATCATTGCTTTTAAGTCATATGCATTTCTGTTTAGTCTCATAGCAATATATTGGATTGTAGATAATGATTCATTTTATGGTTTATCACGTTTCAGGTGGTTTTTGTACCAAACTATAATGTTTCTGTGGCAGAAATGCTTATTCCTGGTAGTGAGCTCTCACAGCACATAAGCACAGCAGGCATGGAGGCAAGTGGTACGAGCAATATGAAGTTTGCACTCAATGGGTGCCTCATCATAGGTACATTGGATGGGGCCAATGTTGAGATCAGGGAAGAAGTTGGTGAGGATCATTTCTTTTTATTTGGCGCCACAGCTGATCAAGTGCCAAAATTACGCAAGGAGAGAGAAGAAGGAATGGTAAATACCTTTTTTTTTTCCGCTTTTTAGGCAAGTTTGTTCCGCTGGCTGCATAAAGTATATCAGTGCTACTATATAGTTACATACCATTGATTGAGAATCATAGAGATTTTTGATCGGTTGACTGCATGCTAACTGCTTATGGATTCACTGGACTCTCTGGAACTTAGATCTGATCTCCCAGACCCTCCCAACCTATTGCACTGAGCTGCTACCCCTTTTCGTGTCCAGTCGGCTGCCTCTAGACAAATGGTCACTTTAACTCATAACGGCAGACTGCATTTAAGCTTAGATGAAATTTTATTCACCTTTAACTGAATCCGAAGTCTTGAATGTCATCTGTTAGGGTAAGAAATTTAGGTTCACAGAAAGCTCACTTGAATATCTCGTCCTCCCCCGAGCCATGGACAGATGGAACATATGTCTGCTTTTATTTGTTATGGGTGCAGCCTCTCTTCTTTAATAATCCTTTCTTTGTATTCTGCTTATATGACTTCGAATTTTTTCCCCCCCTTAATGTAACCCAGTTCAAGCCAGACCCTAGGTTCGAGGAAGCTAAGCAATTTATAAGAAGTGGTGCTTTTGGTAGCTACGACTACAATCCCCTTCTTGACTCACTTGAAGGAGATTCTGGTTATGGTCGCGGTGACTACTTCCTTGTTGGCTATGATTTCCCAAGTTACATGGATGCTCAAGAGAGAGTAGACAAAGCGTACAAGTAAGTAACCACCATGGATCTGATAACAAATTAGATGATGACCTCTCAAGTGATAACAAAATCCCCTATCCTTCATGAATTGTATCTAATTAGCGCTCTTTGTAGTAGTACTGATGTTGTTAGTGTCTGTGACACTTTCTGCTGATGAACTACTGTGTATCTCTACTAATTTTTGACTATCTGTACATGACTGCAGAGATAGAAAACGGTGGCTGAAGATGTCTATTCTTAGCACAGCGGGTAGTGGCAAATTCAGCAGCGACCGCACCATTTCCCAATATGCCGAAGAAATATGGAACATCCAGCAGTGCCCTGTTCCTTAACTCATGAATACCTTTTCACTCAGTCAACACTTTATCACACTGCCTCGATCTGAATGGTGTTACATTTGGTATATGTAAACATGAAGCTACAATCAAGATATTTATGGAATGTGAGTGTATTATTAATACTACCACCAAATTAAAAGAGATTGTTAATCTGAATTTTAAAAAATAAATTTATGATATCTATTATTAATATTTATACGAATAGAGAACTAAACATCTTTAAAACTTTCTGAAGCCTACATTATCTGAGTTCACAATGCACAACTACAGTCCGATTCATAAAACAGAACACACGCAATAGAGGAGTTCATCATGCATGCAGTTCAAATAAACTTCAGGGTCATAGATCTTGAGACTGAACGAGAGCTTGCACCGGTTGTATAGCTTGCTGAAGGGGAGTAATCTCTCTTTTCAGAAACTCTGCAATTGTAACCCTTTCTTGGTGGACTTCTTGAAGGACTGCTGCAGTAGCTTCTCCTCGATCCCCTTCGTCTGAGAGAGATGCTCCTTGAGCGATAACAGCTTCTATAATTTCTCCTGTGATAATATTCACCTTCAGAGTCCGAATCTGAGCATGAATATGATCTTCCTCCCCTGGACCTCCTAAGATAGTCAGGCGTGTATGATCTATCGCGTCTGTAGTAAGGCGAATATTCATCATAGCCATGCCTGCCACGATATGGAGAGTATGATCTTTCACGTTTTCTGTATGGTGATCTGGATCTGCTACGAGGACTTGGAGAACGAGAGTCATATCTCCTTCTCCTGTAATAATAAGGAGAGTATGATCTACTTCTGCCTCTCCCAGATGACAGTGAAGAATGACTTCTCCTATGAGGAGAGTAACTTGGAGATCTATGCCGCCCTGCACACAGGTTACAGATGTTTAGGCTTAAAGAGGATTAACTAAAATACAGAAAGGAATTAGGAAACTGTCAACAGAAAATGATGAATTAAAATTCATCTAGAATTTCAATTAATTTTCCTTGACAGTTTCTTTTTAATACATTATCCTTGAAACAATCGAACCCTTACAGGCTATACTTGAAGCCATGACCCGTAACACACAATGAATAAATAAATAAGACAAAATAACAAACCTCGCCCGGCTTTCAATCCAAGATATCTGCCAGGGGTGGGAGTGCGACCTCTTCTCCTTCTAGCCTGCAAGTAATCCGAAACATAAATGTGTGTAACAAATCAATAACAGACATGTGACGGGTCACACAACAATTATGACAAGCTTGGCTTTAGACAAACAACTTGTTAGATACGGATCATAAGACAAAGGGAAATAAAGATAAATGCCACAACCCACTCAGATTGTTACTTGCTTGAAATTTGTGTTGTTAAGTTGCAGTTTTGATGACGAGCTGCTACATACAGCTACCCTGCTGGATCAAGAGATTAAGAGGAAAAGCCAAAAACATTGAGGAGGATAACATTCATGATAGAAATATAATTGGATTGTTTATCTTTGCACCTTCTCTACAGTAATCACACGTCCCTCAAGGACAGAGCCATCAAGATACTTAACACAGCGGTCAGCTTCCTTGACACTCGACATGGTCACGAAACCAAATCCACGAGATTCCCTGGTCCACGGGTCCATCACAAGGTGGACATCCACCACCTACGCCAAATTGTATAAATAAACTCACAGAATAAATGCACTAATGTGCTACACTCCCAAACCAAAAACTTAAACTCAGGAAGCACCCTGTATGCATAACTAACCTCGCCTTCACTAGAGAAATGCTTCTCCAACTCCCTTTTTGTGATCCTAGACGACAATCCGGTAACATAAAGGTTGTTTCCCGGATTTTCCACACTCGAGCTGCGGCTCCTGTCAAGTTTAGTCAAAGGTTATAACGAAGGTGCTATAAGCAACTATATACAAGCTTTGTCAGCATCACTTTGTAAATATGGCATTACCTTGAGCGGCCCCTTGACACTGACCTTGAAATTGACCTCCCTCGCTTGTATGGGGATGGAGATCGAGAGTAACTACAATAACAAGAAGTCTAAATCTGATGACTACAAACATATCAAATAAAGAGCACACAATCCAGCAAACTTCCGAGTAACAAACCTTGGACTTCTTGACAATGACCTTGAAAGGGATCTCGAGACAGATCTGCGCTTATAAGGGGAGGGAGACAGTGAGTACCTACAACAATTATCGCCATTCATTAAAAAGTAGACAGACTATGATGAACAACGGAACAACAAATTTCATAAGGGAAAAAAAAAACAACCAAAGCCATACTAGCAACTAACCTGCTTGATCTCCTGGAGTAAGGCATCTGCACGTAAGAAAAAACAAACTTAGCAGCTTGATGAGTAACAAAAGATAGAAGTTCATCAAAAATGTATTAGCTGATCACACTGTCAAAAATAATCAAACAGCTACCAAAATCATCAGTAAATCACTAAAACCTGAGCATGCTTCATAGAGAAGGAAACCAAAATCACCTGCATTCTGAAACTAAACAGCAATAACACAACATCATCCTCTATAACTTCACACTATAGTCAAAGAAACAACAACTACAGTGTCTTAGGAGAACATTTGCTGTGATAAACAAAGATTAGGAGTCCATTTAATTCAAATTCAAATAACAAAAAACATCAGTTCTACATTACAATTGCATGTTTTCAAAGCCACAAATCTTAATTTCAATTTCACATCCAAAAAAAATCAATCAGATCAAACTGCAAATCATCCTTCTGAAACTGCATGCAATCATCCTACGTCAACAACAAACCAACAGTAACTAAACACGTATGCTAATTGATGGACAAATTCAAAAATCTGCAGTAGTTAGCAGGACATGAATCCGATATGAATAATCAAATCAAATACTATCAGATTTGAGCCAACAGCACTAAGTTTCAACACAGCAGATTCAAATGAAAACAACTCCATGAATGGAACTCAAATGCTTGGCAGGATCGTAATCAGACCGCATAAGTTGAACTCAATATCTACTCGGCATCGTAATAAGATCGTACGAATCGAATTCAAAATTAATGCTACATGTAACCGTAATTAGATCGCATGAATCAACTTCAAAAGCTACGCAAAATCGTAATCAGATCGCATAAGTTGAACGCAAAATCAACGCAGCATCGTAATAAGATCGTACGAATGGAATTCAAAACCAAAGCAACGCGAAACCGTAATCAGATCACGCAGAATCGTAATCAGATCGCATGATTTATGCGCGAGACTCGAAATCGGAGATGATCGACATAAAAACGAGGAGTGCGCGAAACAAATATGCTGATCGGAAAACTTACGGTGAACGAGCACGCTGAGAACGGAGAGTTGCAGATGCGTCGATGCAGCAGCGTCAGACGAGAGGAGGAGTTGGCTGAAAATTATGGAGAATGCAGTTTGTGCGATTGAGAGATGGTTCGGTTTTTCGCATATATGGCTGGAAACTGGAAGAAGTTTCTAGTAGGAGGTGACGTGTCAGACTTTGGGAAAGTGCAGGCTTGGGCCTGTATATGGGCCTGGCTCGGTTGACAAGGCAACTGATAACCCCAATTAAAATGGCTCAAAATGCGCTAGATAATTCAGAATCAGACGGCCATGAAGTGTTTCATCGGCTCCTAAATGAATATGCATCATCAAAAATCTAATTATTGGATAGGAGTCGGTTTAGCCAGTACGCGGATAAAGCAGGAAATCTGGCAGATTGGACATCTGATGTTACACGTTACAGAAGAAAACAAAGGTTGGGAGTTTCATTGCTGAGATGTCTCTGGTGGGGTTGAATTACTCTGATGTGGCTGCTGCTGCTGTGGTGGAGCTGCTGCTGGTTGGGGTGGAGGCCCTGTGCTGAGGTGAGGAGGTGCTGAGTTTGGATAAGGTGGAGGGTAGCTCTGATAATGTTGTGTTGGTGGTGGCGGCATGTATCCGTACGGTGGTGGAGGGTAGAATTGCTGATGAGGGTAATACTGGCCTGCCGGAGGCGGCATTTGTTGGGGTGGGTAAGGATAATGAGGAGCCTGTTTCGGCCTCTCCTGCCCAGATTTGTCTCCCCCTGATCCGCTCGAAGATCCATCATGAGCGGGGACGGATGCCCCCATTCTTTGAGGGTCCATGGATGGATAGTAAGCCCTGTGTTGCTGGGGTAGAGGTGGGATGTTGAAGTAAGGGGATGCTTGGGGTTGGTCCGGCATGCCTGGTGGCAGAGGTTGCTGGTTCTGCTGGGACACGACTGCCCTTGGCAACAGTCCGCTGTGAGCAACTGCTTGCTGTCTAGCTTCATTAGAGGCATCTGACTCTGGTTTTGGTGCTTGAGGTCTTCCCCACATCAGTTTTAACCTCAATCCTTTGATGACCAATTTGTTTGACAACTCTGCAGCTGCCTTTTCAGCAGCTTCTCTGGTCGTATAAGTCACAAATGCGCAAGCTCTTTGGAGCACCATTCTAACAGATTCGATCTCTCCATGCGCGTAGAAGTTGTCCCGTAAGTCTTGCTCAGTGACTCTAGCATCGAGTCCACCAACATATAGAGTCCTGATGCTCTCATCATCGGGAGGCTCCAAGGAAGGCATTTCACCAGCTTTGTTAAGCAACTTCAATGCCACAGGGTCGTTCACTCTGCAGCAACCAACAAAACAAGATTAAGAAATTCGAGTAGTAAAAAATATTTCATCACTATGTAACTGCGATTCTTCTGTACACTAGATCATTTCATGAGGAAAGTCACTAAATGTCACTGACATGATACAGAGTTACAAATTATAGTTGAATTAAAGTGATGCCTGATAAATGAGGTGGACTCAGCCAGTAAGCAATCAGATGAAAAACAATTCGAATTCTTGACGAACACAAAGCTCCACATCATACGGATACATTTGTAACAGCAGAGAATCAATCAACACTAATTGGATATAAAAATTCAGAAATTGCGAATGTAAACTAGCAAACCAATGACAGCATTGGAACACATAAAACAATCTACGCACATGAAGTGCATATATATTCATACATATACTGCCTACTAAGTAAATAGAGAGAAATAAAGACACACCCGTAGTAACGATCTTTGATATTTTGCTGTGATAACTCTCCAGTATCCGGCATTTCGTGTCTATAGGGGCACTCAGCACCCCTAGTGCACTCGCCTCTAACATAGAAGCTGCATATGTGAGCTCTGTTCCTTTTGTAATAAGGTGTGGTTCTTTGCAGCTTCAAAATAGTGTCATTTGGACGGACTTTCCCATATGAAGAATCATAATCTATGCCGGCTCTAGCCTGTGACAAACACAATATATCAGCTCTACTAAAAAAACGGAGAGTAGATTTCATATATTTAAGTTGACACTAGCTATAATGCTATTCGAGAAAATTCAACTGACACGACTTTTCAGTGTTCTAATAATAAACCAACAAGTTCGAACTGTGAAAGTACCTTGCGATCGTGCTCCTCGGCGAAATATTCTCGGTTGACATCACTCTTCGGGATAGAATCATTAGAGTTGATGGAGAGCGCGGTGTCACGTACTTGCACAGGCAACCCGTATTCAAGATCCAATAGACATACTTGACACACATTCTTCAATTTACTACAAGTCTGGCAGACTTCAGACTTTTTGAATCTTGCATCACGACCAGGTCTCCATCTAAAAACAGTGAATGGACGAGTGCATATTTTACACTCTTTATCGTAATCTGCTTTAGTCTGCAAAAGAATGAAAACGATCAATCATCAGTTTCATAAGAATGCCATCCGTCACATCTCAATCAATAAAACACAGTAACCTTATCTTTGAGGTTAATCAACATTAAACAAAACCTTATAGCTTCCCACCCAACTTCATATACTCAACTATTTCAGGATAGACGCAAAGTACACAGCAAATATCCGTAGAATTCCCACATCTAACATAACTCAATCAACAAAGTAACACTTCCAATCAGCAAAAGAGCCCTAAAAAGTAAAAACTAGGTAACCCGAAATCCTCTGTTTATACAGCTCTCCAGCAGAAACTCAACCCACAGCCGAGCAAACATCACTCGGTAAACAAACTTATCAGAAATCACAGCAAAACTTCTAATCACCAAAAAGCCCTAAAAACCTCAATAATCTCAGCTCCAGATCTATATAGCTTCAGAAGCAACTCGATCTCGATTCAGAAACCAACAAATGCAATATCAAATTCAAACCTGGTCGAACAAACGCCAGTTAAAACTTAATCGAAGATGAGGTCGATAACATACCATTCGAACGTAGGGGTTGTCGCCGAGGCACGACTCACATATGATCGGAAAATCAGAGCGCTCCCATCCGTCAGCTTCCACATCTCTCAGCAACCTATGCGCCATCTCTCCCCCACTGATTCACGTCGAGTCTCGGATATATCACCTACTTCCGCAAAACCCTAAAATATCGCGACCAGATGTTTCTCCAGTATTTGTGTACCCAAAAAAAAAAAAATCAAAAATATATGCCGTGTTTAGGATTATACAAAGAAAACAATTTTCGATTACGTCTGTGTCCAAACACGGCGTAAACCATATCTTCCATACAAACGCCAGCGTTTTACATGCTTTTCGATATACTGTCGGTTTATCCTTCACTGAAAACGACGCCGTACGTATCCAAACACGACCTAACGTTTGGAGAATAGAATTTATATGCAGGAAACCGTTTGGTGAATAGAATTTATATGAAGGAAACTGATGTTCGACTCCGCCTACGTCCAAACACGACATTGAACACGCGAGAGCGTCGATGCAAGAAAAATCAAGAAACTGGAGACGTCTGTGACCGAATGCTTCGCTCCGGAGGATTTCAACCCGCGAAAAGCCGTGAAATTCAAATTGGGGTTCGCCCAGAATAGAGCAGGGAGTAGAGCTCTCGTTTGATTTGGGGCTTGGAATTCAGTCTCGGAATCTGCGGCAATGGATCGAATTGAGTTGGTAAAGGACATGCCTTTCCGAATTGGGTTTACCGGGCACGCCGGGCATATGAGGATCCAACCTCTGTCGCCTACTGAGACCCCCACCAGGCTCAAATCGCTGCCTGACTTTGTCTCTGTAAGCTGGTATTTTGCAATTGAGTTTTTACAGTGCTTTGCAGGATTAGAACTTGTAAAGATTAATTCTTGCTGGGTTTTTGAGTCTGCATTGCAATTTACAAGTGAAATTGTTGGTGGCTGGAGTGTGGTGGTGCTCAGTGTTTGCGCATTGCTTTGTGGAAATTGTGTGTGTTTTAGGGTTGTGGCTTTGGAATGTAAAATGTAGGGTGAGAATCTTGTCGGGAAATTTGCCTCGCTGCGTTGTTTGTGTATTTACTTATTTTCTTGTCAAGGATGAATTTTGGAGGCTGCGATGTCAAATTGGATTGCTTTGATGTTGGTGGATGTTGACTTACTGAGCGGTGAATGTGATTTTTTGTTTGTGCCAGCCACCTGCGTTTATGGAGGAAACGCCCGAGTCGATAAAGAAGCATATAGTAGAGAGGTATCTGACGCCAAAGCTGGATCCTAAGGAGTTTAGCGCCGAAAAAGATGGTAGGCAATGGGACTTCGACTGGTTTGACCGGGCAAAAATTCCGTTGGAACCGTCACAGCCGAGGAATGTTATTGTGCCCGTTTGGGAAATCCCATTCCGGCGCCAGAAAGATGAACAAGATGTTTGGCATCCGAAATCCGTTCAGGTTAAAAAAATTTTCTTGTTTTGTACTATGTCCATCTTTTGATTGATTAGTTTTTTTTTTTTAGCTATTGAACTTCTTATATTTATTGATAGCGGGTTTTTTAATTCAGGTGGATGTGTCGGAAAGAATGGTGGACGCTCAGGATTCCGGTGCCTTGCCACGAATGCCCGGGCCGTCAAAGGACTTCCTTAGGGGCAGTCTCAATAACCGTCCGTTCCGTCCTGGAGGTTTGGAAGATTCACAACAGTTGGAGAGGAATCTGCCTGATGAAGCATTGAATGGTGAATGGGTTCGGGAGCTTCTTTGTGGAGGTCCTGCTCAGACCACTCCTCCGGGGTTCAAGGAAGGAGTCGACTTCGGCCCTCTCAAGGTAAAATACACGATAACCTCTATGAATGTTCAAATCCGTCGTGAACAATTTCCGACTTTTCGGGGTCTCCCTTTTTCCTCTACTTTTTTATAGTGTGTTTCATCCACTAGCGCTTCATTTATTCTCTTTCTAGGAGTATCCGAATTCATGGAAGGTTTACCAGGGACACCGGGCTGAACCCGGGAGCGGACATGATGAAAAAGTGGTCGGTTTCTGTGTTTTCATGCAATTACCTTCTCGTGTCATCTGCACAGTCGACGCTGGTTGGTAGTAGTTTGGAATTTGTGTATCGATATTTTTGTTTTATGGGATGTGCAGAGTGAGATGTCATTACAATTCGACGATTTGATTATGAAAGCTTGGGAACAAGACATAAACACCGAAGTAAATGAGGAATGTAAGTTCGATCAAATTATTATCGTAACTTTAACATGATTCTTCTCATTTCGAATTTGATAAAAGAAACATTTACCGTTTATGTTCAGAAACATTTCGAAACCTTTTCTTTTCATTTTGAAGGTGTTGCTATAGAAGTTGAGGTTCTCAAGGAAAATGAGAAATCTGAATCCAAATCCGAATCCGAAAAGAAGGAAATCGCCAGCGAAGCAGAGGATCAAGAAGTGTCTATGTTAGACGAGATCTTGTCTGTTGCATCCGGACCAAAATCTAGCATGGAAGAAATTGCTGACGGAAGCGAGCAGAGAAAAGAGGTAACAATATACAGGCTACGGAAACTCGTTGATTAATCTATCTAGTTATCGGAAATATATGATGAGTGGATTAATATCCAGGCTTGGGCTGTAGTCGGAGAAAAGGACCAGATCGCGGACCGCTTCTATGAACTCGTTCCCGACATGGCATTGGATTTTCCGTTCGAGTTGGATTTATTTCAGAAAGAGGTCTGATATTTTTCTTCGAAAAGTTTCGAAGCCACAGTTTCCAATTTCCATTACTGACAAGGATTTACCGCAACCTTTTTACTTGCAAATTTAATCTGCTTGGGTGTTTCAACTTTGGTTGCGGTATTATTATTAACATCTTTAAAAATGATTTTGCAGGCTATTTACTATCTCGAAAGAGGAGAATCTGTTTTCGTGGCTGCGCACACATCTGCCGGAAAGACAGTAGTCGCGGAGTACGCATTCGCCTTGGCGACAAAAGTACCGCATCAGCTCGAAAACTTATTAATCTCTTCGAAGCTTTTCACTTTCGCCTGGTCAGTGACTGGTCAGTGACGTATATTTTTTTTTCTACAGCATTGTACTAGAGCCGTCTACACCGCCCCGATCAAAACTATTAGCAACCAGAAGTACAGAGATTTTTGCGGCAAGTTTGATGTGGGACTTCTCACCGGGGACGTAAGCTTGAGGCCTGAAGCTTCCTGCCTGATCATGACCACCGAGATTTTGAGGTCGATGCTCTATCGTGGCGCTGATATTATACGTGACATCGAATGGGTATCTGGGCTTGATATTTGTTTTGCCTATCTCAGCTATTAATTCCTAATTCCTAATTGCTAATTTTATAATTTTTTTCTCTCGACGAGTAGGTTATATTCGATGAAGTGCACTACGTGAACGACGTAGAGCGAGGAGTGGTATGGGAGGAAGTTATCATTATGCTCCCTAGACACGTCAACATTGTTCTTCTATCCGCAACGGTATGTTTTCATTACATGAACTTACCCGAATTTTCATATATCCTCCAACGGCTTCGTACACTTAACTGATACATTATGTGCTTACTACGATTGCAGGTTCCGAACACTGTTGAATTTGCAGATTGGATCGGTCGGACAAAGCAAAAGAAAATCCGTGTAACCGGGTTGGTTACCGCTCCATCATGTGCATACTTCGCTACCAAATATTACCCGCTAGTAATTTAACTTGGCCTGTCTTCGCTACAGGACCACTAAAAGGCCTGTCCCGTTGGAGCACTGCTTGTTTTACTCCGCTGAACTTTACACCGTATGTGAAGGCGAAGTGTTTATGCCCCAAGGCCTGAAAGCAGCAAAGGACGCTTTCAAGAGAAAAAATGCCGTCCCGGGAAGTGGAAGTGGTTTTGGGGGCGGAACACTCATCACACCGTCATCGTCTCAGGGCGCGGGCCGAGGCCAGAAACACGAAAATCCGAACAAGGCAAAGCAGGCTAAGCATTCCGGACCCCAAAAGTTGGGTAATTTTTTCGGCGGTGGTCAGAATTACGGTGGTAATCAAAACAGCTGGGGAGTACGGCGATCGGAAGCTTCTATTTGGCTGTCACTTATTAACAAACTGGATAAGAAGTCGCTGCTTCCGGTACTCAATTCCTTCCTATTATGTTTGGAAAAGAAAAAAACAATTCATCCCATCTTAAATCGAAAGAAATTTAATTTTCCGTGTAGGTGATTATTTTTTGTTTCTCGAAAAATCGGTGTGATAAGTCAGCGAACAATTTGACTTCTACTGACTTGACAAGTAGTTCTGAGAAAAGTGAAATACGAGTTTTCTGCGACAAAGCATTTTCACGGTTGAAAGGATCCGACAGGAACCTACCGCAGGTGAGAAGCTTCTCGCTTTATGTTCTCAGTACAAATCCCATCTTCCGTGATTTTACACTTTACGTATCTAATTTTGGTCGTTGCAGGTAGTTCGTGTGCAAAGCCTGCTGCTTCGAGGGATCGGCGTGCATCATGCTGGGCTGCTTCCGATAGTTAAGGAAGTAGTAGAAATGCTATTTTGTCGCGGGGTGATCAAGGTCAGGCAGACCGTCCTAAAATATCCGATGCCTGTAAATAATTTATTTTTTTGACTGCTTATCCAAGTTGTCTCGATTTGTAGGTTTTGTTCTCGACGGAGACTTTTGCCATGGGGGTTAACGCCCCAGCCCGAACGGTGAGCTGAGCCGTTTCCAATAATTTATTCAAATACTTTGAATGAGAAAAAATAATAGTGATGTAGAAATTTTAATCTTCTAGGTTGTGTTCGATACACTAAGGAAGTTTGACGGCAAAGAATTCCGACAATTACTCCCTGGCGAGTACACGCAAATGGCAGGCCGTGCTGGCAGGAGAGGGCTCGACAAAATAGGTACGGTAATTGTCATGTGCCGAGATGAAATCCCAGAGGAGAGGGATTTCAAACATGTGATGGTCGGGAGTGCGACCAAACTTGAATCTCAGTTTCGGCTTACCTACATTATGATCCTTCAACTCCTTCGCGTAGAAGAGTTAAAGGTAACTTAGTGTCTGTCAATATATTTTCTTACAAATAAAAAATTAAATTTACGGGTTAGTTTTTGATGATCTGACTGAGTCGCCATGCTAAGCTTAGGTCGAAGATATGTTGAAGAGAAGCTTTGCTGAGTTCCATGCTCAGAAAAAACTTCCTGAGCAGCAACAGCTTTTGATGCGAAAGCTTGCTCAGCCTACTAAATCGATTGAGTAAGTTTATGGCGCAATCTCTTCGGTATTTGAATGTTTTAGCGTAAGGAAGGAAACGGAGCCCAACTTCGGCAGTGATACAGAAATTTTTGTTGTCATCTTTTTTTCTTCTTGGTGCTGTGAAATGATGATTCGCATCGATTTGTAGATGTGTACGGTGCGAAGCATCGATTGAAGAATATTTTGATATTTACTGGGAAGCTGAGAGTTACAGCAGGAAGATGTCTGAAGCAGTCATGCAATCTACGGCCGCCCAGCAGTTCCTCTCAACTGGACGTGTAGTGATTGTCAAAGCCCAATCGGTGAGTTTTTTATAAGTTGACACGATGAATCATTCTTTGCTTTTTGTGGCGTCGAGTCCAATTTGATGCCGTATTTGACAGGGCCATGATCATTTGCTTGGAGTTGTCGTGAAGGGGCCTTCGAGTGGAAATCGGCAGTACGTGGTTTTGGTGCTAAAACCTGATATTCCTGCATCTTCATTTGGCAGCAGTAGCATGCCGGAGAATAAGAATGCTGAAGCCCCCGGTGGGTTTTTCATGCCACCGAAGTCGAGAAGACAAGCGGACGATGACTACTACGCTGTCTCTACTTCTCGAAAAGCGACTGGCGCTATCAACATTAGGCTGCCTCACCATGGAGCTGCAGCAGGGACAAGCTATGAAGTTAGAGCGATCGATAGTAGCGATTTTTTGTCAATCTGCAGTCGTAAAATTCAGGTAGATCAGGTCGGGCTTCTTGAAGATGTCCGACCCGCTGCGTACTCGAAGACCGTGCAGCAACTTATCGAGTTGAAATCTAAAGGGAATAAATACCCGCCTGTCCTCGATCCAGTAAAAGGTAATTTCAACCTTCAGACTTCGATCTTAGTTTATGTAAACCAATTTAATGAAATATCTGTCTGGTGATATTTTACATGTTTTCCGGCATGTTTTAGATTTGAAGCTGAAGGACATGGATCTGGTCGAAGCCTACTATAAGTGGACGAGCTTAATCGATAAGATGGCGAAGAGTCCGTGCCACGGTTGCGTCAAGTTAGACGAGCATCTGAAATTAGCAAGAGAACTGAAGGGACATAAAGATGAAGTTAACGCATTGAGGTTTCAGATGTCAGATGAAGCGCTTCAGCAAATGCCAGAGTTTCAAGGCCGGGTAATTCATTTCTACGTTCTTTTCGATATTCATTGTCACGCTCAGAGCTGATTTTGTACAAAGGCGGCTTCTTGTAGAGAGAAAAGAGATGAGTAGTGAATTTTGTTGCCCGATTGCAGATAGATGTTCTGAAGGAGATCGGTTGCGTAGATGAGGACCTTGTAGTCCAGATAAAGGGGCGAGTTGCCTGCGAGATGAATTCGGGCGAGGAGCTGATTTGCACTGAATGCTTGTTTGAGAATCAGCTGGATGATTTGGAACCAGAGGAAGCTGTAGCGTTGATGTCTGCCTTAGTGTTTCAGCAGAAGAATGCTTCCGATCCGTCGCTTACTCCAAAACTATCTCAAGCCAGAAAAAGGTACTATTTCTCTCTCTAAATACTTAGATTATCATCGAAAGGTATCTCAGGCTTCACCTGATGGGACGCTGTCTTGGCTTTAGGTTGTATGATACTGCTATAAGGCTCGGGCAGCTTCAGGCGCAGTTCAAACTTCAGATAGACCCTCAGGAGTACGCCCAAGACAATCTCAAGTTTGGTCTGGTCGAAGTCGTCTACGAATGGGCCAAGGTGACTGCCTCTCCTCCTAGGCGCTACTTGAACATCAATAATGCCACTTCAAATATCAGTATCTGATCCCCAACTTTTTGTAATCTGGTTTTTTCCAGGGAACCCCATTTTCCGATATCTGTGAGCTTACGGACGTTCCTGAAGGGCTCATAGTGCGGACCATAGTCAGGCTGGATGAGACGTGTCGTGAGTTCAGGAATGCGGCTGCCATTATGGGAAACTCCGCCCTACACAAAAAGATGGAAGAAGCCTCTAATCTTATCAAGCGAGATATTGTATTTGCAGCTAGCTTGTACATTACTGGAGTATGATGATTAGGCCGCATTATTCCGAGGTTGCAAGATCAGCTTGCAAGTCGGCATTTTTTGGCCTAGTCATTCTCACTTCGCGGCGATACCAATGTCAGTCTAGGGCTGTGTAATTCAATGCTGGCAGTCCCGATAGGTAGAAATGAAACCGTAACTTATCAAGACGGCCCAGTGTAACATTATTACATGTTGAAAATAACTTGCCCTGTGATGGAACATAATTTGCAGATAACTGCTAGTGTGATGGTACTCTTCTGACGAGCATGAGCAGTAGCTGAGGGAATCATAACCATTTAGTCCATTTTATCCAGCAGAGCATAACTCTGCAGCTGGCAAAGATGCCTTAGGTAAGATCATCTGGTTTCGTTCCCTCCAAGCTCTTAAAATATGATGAATCTTGTCCCTATAATTGTCTTCTGAAGAGCTTTTTGGTCTGCAATGATGCAAGTGTCATCATGAGTTCGCTGGTTCCTAAGACTACCAGATACTCAATGTTTGGACTGAGGATAAGAAAAATTGAGCATAGTACTAAAAGTGAAATTCAAAAATCTTTACCTGCTCGAAGGTAAGAAACATAATTACATTCCATGATCCCAGTCGGGTAAAATTGGGAAGAAACCCTTTATAAAAAGCAAAAGGGCCCTGCGTAATATTAACAACGATCGAGTTAAAGTTCGCCTTGCCTTCAGCAGAGTAACTACAATCTAGCTGACATTTCAAGAAAGTAAGGAACTAGGAAGTCCAAAGTCACCGTAAAAGTACCTCGTTCTTCAGAGTTTTGATGAAACAGTCGATAGTGTTTCTGTAGGTTGAGTCTCCCATCATCCTTGATTTAACCTGCGGCGTAACAGAGATCCGAACATAAGAGCGAAATCTAAGTTTGTCCCGGGGAGCAAATAACAAGGTAATACTTAGCCTCTTGAATCTTGCATGCCCAATTGCCCACCTTCCAGAACATGTTGCTTGTGGTGCATGTAATAGTTCGAAATTATTTAACTCCCAAATTTAAAGCATTTTCTTTTTTCCGGGCTATGAGAATGAAAATCTCAAGCTACCAGTAAAATATGAAAGATTAAGCATTGCTTACAACATCGAGGGGCGAGCCAATGCAGACTGCAAATAAGCCAGCACCTAGCCCGGCCAGCAGATGAGTCAAAACACTGTCAGTGAACCCAGGAATGTTTAAAATCATCTGCATAGGCATAAAAGATTACAAGAAAGAAATGTGCAAGACAATAGAGCCGCATACTCCAGTCATCAAAAACTGCATATAACTTACATTCTAGTATAATAAGTATCTCTACCTGCTTTATATGATCGTAACTGGCAAGCTCTGCAGCGTTGATCACAGCATTTCGTAGAATGTTGGGACCAAGCCCAGTCCATAGCGCCCCTAACCCCTCCTGATCAGGAAATTATGTTCTGTGTCAGTTGTCAGACAGGACATGTACAATAAACTAACGAGACAAATCTTTATATAATTCCTTTACCTGTTTAATTATTGTTACATATGCATCCAGAGATCCGTAATATCTTTTAGGCACACCCGGTGGCAGCTTCCCTTCCGCCTGAAGCCGAACCTTCACAAGGTCTGTCGGATTAGCTACAGATATAGCAATAGCCCCTGAATGAAGCAAACATTTCCCACTGTCACAGTTCAAAACATCCACAGTATCAGAACTCAAACGAAACCAAGATACTCACCTGTAATCAGTGCAGCAAGCACTTTATTGAACAACGACACCTCAAGAAAATCACCGCCAACCAAAAACACCTTCACCTACAAGTCCACAAACAATTCCATATCAATCTTACAAATTCAAGTAAATCATATTCGAGCAAATCAAGCTATCTCAATACTCACAGGGTCATACAAGCCAATCCTCAACCCTCCATACAAAAACTGCCGCTGGAGCCCCGGGACAACGCCTTTCCACAGGGCACCCAAACCCTCCTCCCTAGCAATGGTCACAATAGTCCCTACTGTCCCTCTATACTTAGGTGAATTCTCTTCGTCTCTCAAATTCACCTCCCTCTGCAGCTGCAGCCTCACCTTAGCCGTATCCAACGGAATCGTACACAGCTACAACAACAATAAAACAAAAAATCTAACACATCTCAAATCACAAATCAATCAGTCATTTCCCTCAAAATAAAAATATAAATAGATGAATCAAGCAAGCTCAATATCAGTCTGATTTCAGCACAGCAAACAGCAGTTCAAATCCAGGAAACATCAAGCGCCACCAAGCAACCCAACAAGGTCAGTTTCAGCCACGTTTTGATGCAGCTGACAAACAGACGCTAAAATCCAACACATTTCAACACCGCAGTTCAAATCAGGAACCAACCAATCAATCAATTCCAGAATCAATCGATCATGACGAATCTCAATTTCAATCCAATCCCGACGCAGCTGCTCGATTGCAACTAATTTTCAACCAATTGACACAACTGTACCTCAGCGAAGCAGGCGGCAATGGCGCTGCTGCCGAACGTTCCAGCAAATGAGATCTCCGTCTGCGGTCCGAGATCCGACATTTCCGGAGCAGATCAGTCTCGATCAGAGCCGTACGCTTCTCGATATCGGACAGAGAGGTTCGCACTTGCGAGTGGATTCCAATGAGAGAGAGTCGGCTGCTGCATTTGCGATGACAATCGTATATGAATGGTATGAAGCGATGTGAAGCTGAGAGTATCGTACAAAGCTTATCATTGCTCTCTCCAGGAATAGAAGCGTATTCATCGTTATCAGAATAGGCTCGGATAGGTCGGTTCGATCGGAAATCTGACCACGTACCGATTTGATATATATATTTTATCGAGATGCATTATGAACCGGATCAAATCGATCGAACCAGACGGTTTTTAATGAAATTGGTGAACTAGATTGGATATATGAACCGATTTGTTATGAAAATGAATTTATTTAAATCATAGCAGTATATTAATTATATATAATTGAACCGGTAGACCGATTTGGATCGCTGATTCGATCAGAAAACTGAGAACCAGACCTTGACCGGTTCGACTTCCGATCTGATTGTGATAACTCTGAGCATATTTAGTATTTACCGTTTCATGCCTGCTGGAAGTAAAATTTACTACTTGGGTGACTAGGATGAAACTTTTACATTCACATGCTAAAAAGGGAGACAGACTTAGGTGGACACGGTTAATGAGAGGATGTCACGTGGCGCGTTGAAAAATCAAAAAAAGTGTTTAACCAATAATAAATTGCCATGTGGTGAACACGGTCCACCTAAGTCTGTCTCCTAAAAAGGTTGAATTTTGTGTTTCGACTTTTTTTCTTTTATAAAATATATTTATTAAGACTTTTAGCGACGGCATAATCAAAAACTATTTTGACTTTTAGCGACGGAAATTATTTCCAATCACAATGCACAGAAAGACTTCAGTTAGTAACACGGCGTTGCGGCTATAGCGACGATTTTATCACTTTTTAGATACGAAATACTCAGCATTAGCGTCAAAGTTACCCTGTTAATAACAAAAACCTAAACCTAATTTACAAAGACTTTTTTTTCAGGAATAACCTCTTTTGAAATTTTGTTATCAAGACTACCCTACCTTTTTGTTTCTTATCCGGAATGACCTACTTTTGTATTTCCGCTGGTATAACCAGCGGATTTGGGTAGGTAGTCCGCTGGTAGTACCAGCGGATTGTACGTGTCACGAATGAAGCACACGCTGGCGCTGTGACTAGGCAATCCGCTGGTAGTAACAGCAGATTTCTTGGACTGAAAGCACCAGCCCACGATTCCAGAAATGCAAACATCAAAATAATTTCAGCTTACCAACGGATTTTGCAGGTATAAAATCATGAATCCAGAAATATAAACAATAAAATCCCTGCTTGTTTTGAAATAAAAAAATCATCATAATACTACCGATAGAAAACAATGTAAATTGTTGATCTAATGTAACTAGTATCATCAAACAACATCAAAGCAATGATGAAATTTAATGTCTACGACCTCGCTGAGGTCGTTCTGCCGGATCTCGCTCTGTAGGCGTGTATGGATCCCTCGGACGTGGAGGGCGCTTCGATCGTCTCAGGTTTGGACTGTCTTCAGGCACATGAGTGGCTTCTGTAGCCTGGGTGACCTGTGACGGTCCTGTCACATGGGCATCATCCTCCTCAAAAGCTGGTTGTGGCTCTAGTACTGTATCGGAAGATGCAACGCGTTCAGAACTGGGTCCTGCCACTGCGATTTTATGAGAAATTATATTAGCGCGAATTATTTCTTGTAAGACACATCGATATACCTTTAGAGAAGTTAAAATACCTGATGGAAGATGAATCAGACTGGGGTCAACGGGCACCAAAGCGGCCTCATCCATGTCTCGTAGATCATTGCGACAAGAATGGAAAAGATCGTGTGCGATCTTCTTCACCCGCTCGCCGTCTCCCAGTAAAATGTCAGCGGCTGCCTTACAAGCACGAACAAGTGTCTTCAACTAAAATATGATAAAACACACGATAAGTTAGATACATTATTAAATATAAACAGTCTAATCAAATGAAGCTGTAAATTATGCATTACTCACAGCAGTTGTGCGATTTGAAGCTGTAGGCTGATACGCATCCACGTGAAAGTGCGGTGGTTGTACTATACGAGTGATCCTGTCGTACCAAGCGGCATACTGATCGTGGACTGCCCTTTCGTAGACGTCTGAGCCGGTAATAAGGTGATCACTTCGTCGCTCCCATATCAAAATCCACCTTGCATGCTCAGCTCGCCAATCAAGCTTTCCTCTACGTCGGGTGACCTTATGCAAGTCGGTGTGTCCGTCACGTGGTGCCGCTGGAATCGTGGGCTGCCACCCAAACTGTCTCATTACCCGTGAAGGGTAATGCCACTCGACGGTAGCAAAACAAATGAGAGGAACCTCTGCCATCCATATGTGTGATCCATGTGTGCATAATGGGTTAATCCCCTGAAATCTGTGTGGCTCGTATGGCTCCCACCGAACCTCACCGGGTGTCTGTCTGTCCAGGTGGTCTCGATAATATAGCAGCACCTGACGAGGGGACTGTGCATAAGTACGCGTGCCACCCCACCGTCAGCACAGAAGAAGGTAAATATGCTTAAATCAACAAAGACATGGCAAATTACCTGTGATAAATAATATTTTACATACGTACCCATATGAGATCGGTGGCAGAAATAGGGGCTCCAGATCAGCATCTGGTGGAAGTACGGGCAACGATGTCTGGTGCGGTCTGCCGAGAGGTAGTCTCTCCCAACACCAGAACTGAAGAATAAGTACAGCTTCACCCATCTGCTTGTGCGTGCCGACACAAGCAGAGCATAAAGCCCGATACAGATGTGCCAATACCGCACCTCCCCAACTGTAAGTCGATGTCTCGCGCAGGTCTCTAAGAAGAAGTAGGAAATGTAGTTGAACATCGTTCCCGGATGAGTCTGTAAGCAATGAGGACGAGAGCATGCATAGGATGTAAGCTCGTGCATACTGCATCAAAACGGCCTCGTCAGCGTCATCAGGTGGGGTCTGCATATGGCGGGCATACCAGCTCATGTGGACAGCATATGGTGATCTGCCGCGATTCGGGTCCTGTCCAAGCAACTCCACGCATAAAGCGGACCAGTCCTCTATCTGCTCACTCCCAGTGACTGGTGCTCCATCAACAGGTAGACCTGACAACAGCGACACATCCTGGAGGGTAACCGTCATCTCTCCAGCGCGCATATGAAATGTATGTGTTTCCGATCTCCAGCGCTCGATCAATGCAGTAACGAGAGGCCAGTCCACGTTCATATTCTGAACGCGAGTCCATGCATAGAATCCAGCCATGGACACATACGGTGCGACACGTGCATCCAAATCCCAAAGACGGTGATGTCGCACATCACACATGCTGTACATCTCCCCATCCCATATCCGAGTGGTGCGATGCGTGGCTTGGGCCGTCAATAGAGATGGATCGATAAGACCAGGATGATCCAACAGTGCAAGGTCATCCACAGTGGTAGAAGAACTCTGATGAGATCTCCTACCACGCTGTGAACCAGCAGCTCCTCCACGTGTGCGCGGCATAATACACTACAATATGATAAGAAGTCAAATAAACCAAAAAAAAAACAGAATTATAAATTTGCACATTACATATGCTAAGTTCATAACTTAAACATTACAGGTTCCAAATAAGAAGTCAACTAGGTAAGAACTACAATAACATCTAATGCTAGTTCCCTGGCCTAAGTTCACAACTAACACGGTTGTGCCCAACTTGTTTGCACAATCCGCACACTATTTTGTTCCGGATGGATGCAGTAGTAGGTCTCCGACGTGGATTGCCCCTCCCATCCATCTCATTAGGCCGTTTTCGTGACTGATCACGACCTCTAGTAGATGGTCTCCTAAACCATGGATTAGGATAGTGGGCAACTGGTGGTGGAGGCTCCCAATACGCCTTATCTGGAAGAGGATGAAAAACAGGAGTTCATGTTTTGTTATATGCCCACATGGAATACTCTTCAGCCACCCCCGTATATTTCGAGACCCTGACTTTCGCACACACTGCCAAGACATGGGTGCATGGATAGTGAAATGCTTGCCACTTCCTGCAAGAGCAAGTCCTCGTTGCCGTATTCACCGTATGAATACGGTTTGTGCCCGGTGTTTTAACAGATGCTTCAACGCAGGAAGCATCGTATAGAGTCACTTCATGACTCAATGCTTTATCCACCATCTCACGTATCATTGTCTCAATTTTCGGAGTGAAACGCTTTGTGTGATCGGCCAAACATTCTCTGCGAGATACAAAATAAGCATTGCACTGCGTGAAAGTGTAGTGAACTAATGCGGTGATGGGTAAATCTCTCCCACTCTTCAATACACCATTAAAGACCTCGCTGGCGTTTGTGGTCATTGACACCCACCGCTTTCCACCTTCGTCGTATGCCAACGACCATTTGTCGACAGGTGTAGCATGTAACCAACTGACAATGTGTGCTTCATTCGAAACTAGTGCGATCAAGTCTCTGAACATCTCATCGAACTTGCTTGCCTGATTCTGATACGCAGTCTGCCCTAGAAACTTCTTCAAATCGACATTTCGAACTTTGGTCATGAAGTTGCTAACAAAATGTCTAACGCATACGCGATGGTATGCTCTGTGAGGTGACCATTCGGGACTTCTCATAATGTTCATAATGCTTGCATGTCTGTCTGATATCACACATAGTCCATCCCTGTTTGTCACCCCCCTTCTAATGCAGGTCATGAACCATTCCCAGCTTTCGTTGTTCTCGCCTTCAACTAACGCAAATGCTAGTGGAAGGACCTGGTTGTTCGCATCAAGGCCCACAGCAATCAACAAAGTTCCCTTATACTTCCCATATATACGAGTGCCATCAACAGAAAGAACAGATCGACAAGCTCTGAAAGCCTTGATGGCTGGTGCAAAGGCCCAAAATACTCTATCTACGTAAACTAACTCAGGGTCTCTTGGAGTTAAATTCCAATACACCACGGTTCCTGGGTTCCACCTACATAATATGTCCATATATGAAGGCACAAGCTCGAATGACTTCTCCCAATCTCCAAACAATAACTCCAAAGCCTTATGTCGCCCTCGCCATGCCTTTAAGTAAGAGATATCAAATCCATATTTCTTTTGCATCATCCTCTTAATTAAATGGGGAGACATTCTTATCCTCTCCTGAATTAACTCCTTAATTTCCCATCCAATGAAGTCCTTATTCAGATGAATATTATCGGTAGGGATGATATCAGCTTCACACGTGTGTGATCCTTCATATACGCTCACAACCCACAACACCACTTTCCTCTTCTTTACTGCTCTAAAATGCCACTGACATTCCGCCCCATCATAATGAGCAAGACGACACTTTAAGTTTAGCATACAAGGTTCGGATTTGTCAACCTTATACTCAACTCGATTGCGAATTGAGTAAACTTGGACAACATGCACAACCGCATCTTTCGACACGAAACGTTGTCCCTTGAACAATTCACCATCCGAAACTTGATTACAATACGTCAAATCATCTTCACCCTCAGCAATCCAATCCAATCTGTTAAATTTGAAAACGCCGGGTAATCACAAAATAAAGGCGTCCCTTCTGGCAAACTCAAACTGCTTCCACCCACATGCGATGGACGAGAAGATTCACCCATTTCAACTCCACTACACCCCCTTAGCAAATTATCAAGCTCAGCTTCTTCCTCTTCACTATCATATTCAGAATCATCTTCATCTCCAAACAATTGCCCGACTAAGATTTCTGCTTCATCGTCATCGTCTTCCAACACATCAAATTGTTCATTATTATACTCATTTAACACGACATGGTCTAAAGTCTCCAAAGTCCCCATAACGGCACCGGCAAACTTAGCCTTTTGTGGCGCCATTTCTAGGAAATAAAACCACAACAAAAACGTTGTTTAGCGTTCTTCTAAGGCAATTGATATTGTCAGCCCTAACAATTATAATGCGAATTCGATCACAACCCAACCCCAGTCGTCCTAACCTTAATCAAAAAAAATTTATCCTACCAAAAACCATAACAAAGAGCACAAACATGATTCTAATCCTACCGATTCCTAATATTCACAAATTGAGCATCTAAACAATTTGATTCGTAACAATGCAAAACCTAAATCAATTGGAATGGGGAGAAACTCACAAGTGGGTAACGGACCGGAGGCTGGAGTGGCGGGCGACGGCGAGCGACGGCTGGCGACGGCGGGAGAAGGGGCGGCGACTGGGTTCGGGTGAAAGGGCGGTCGGGCGAGTGAGAAAGAAAGAAGGGTTCTGCGTTTTTAGATCCAAGAAATCCGCTGTTACTACCAGCGGATTGCCTAGTCACAGCGTCAACGTGTGCTTCATTTGTGACACGTGCCTACCCAAATCCGTTGGTTATACCAGCAGAAATACAAAAGTAGAACATTTCGAATAAGAAACAAAAAGATAGGATAGTCTTGATAACAAAATTTCAAAAAAGGTTATTCGTGAAAAAAAGTCATTTACAAAACCATGTAAGAGAATTCCCAAGTTTCCATTGGCGGCAACCCAACCCAACTCGTCCCGCCAACGCAAGCCCTATAAACCGCCTCCATCTTCTCCGCTACTTCTTTTCACATTTCCGAAACCCTAGCCCGCTCCAAATCCCCGCGACTCGCTTCTTAAACGCCGACCAACGATGCTGGAGCTCAGGCTGGTGCAGGGCAGCCTGCTGAAGAAGGTAATGGAGGCGATTAAGGACCTGGTGGTGGACGCCAACTTCGACTGCTCGTCTTCTGGGTTCTCGCTACAGGCCATGGACTCCAGCCACGTGGCGCTGGTGGCGCTGCTGCTCAGATCCGAGGGGTTCGAGCACTACCGGTGCGACCGGAACATCTCGATCGGGATGAACCTGGGGAACATGTCGAAGATGCTCAAGTGCGCTGGGAATGATGACATCATCACCATCAAAGCGGATGACGGGAGCGACACGGTCACGTTCATGTTCGAGAGTCCTAGTAAGTGCTTCATCGGTTTCATCGTCCGTGTCTGCTGTAGTTTGATTTGCTGACATCTTGTTTGAGATGTTTGTCTGGTTGATTTTACATTTCTTGTGAGAAATTGAGCTGAGAAGATGCTGAATTTTTTACTGTAGTTAAGATTGGAGCTTTAGAGTGTGTATTTTGAATTTGTGGTGGTTAAGGTTGTTGCTGTATTTGATGTTGGTGGGTGTTTTTGGCTTGTGATGCAGCTCAGGATAAGATATCTGACTTCGAGATGAAGCTGATGGACATCGACAGCGAGCATCTTGGGATCCCTGAAGCTGAATATCATGCCATTGTCAGGATGCCTGCTGCCGAGTTTGCCAGAATCTGTAAAGATCTCTCCAGCATTGGTGACACTGGTATGGAGTAACAAATGACTACTTTACTTCAAGGCTCAGTTTAAGATGATTTGCCTTTAAAGCTTCGCGTCTTCTTGCAGTGGTTATATCCGTGACCAAGGAAGGGGTGAAGTTCTCAACCAGAGGAGACATTGGTACAGCTAACATTGTGCTCCGTCAAAACACCACTGTGGATAGGGTATCGAATTTCTTCACTCTTCTGTGTTTTTTTACTAGGGTCGCTCAGATAAGTCTATGGATCTGAATATCGTTCTTTCATTATCTTATGCAGCCTGAGGAAGCTACGATAATCGAGATGAATGAGCCTGTGTCGCTGACCTTTGCTCTAAGGTACATGAACTCCTTCACCAAAGCCACTCCATTATCCAACACTGTCACGATCAGTCTGTCCTCTGAGCTTCCTGTTGTCGTGGAGTACAAGATTGCGGAGATGGGGTACATCAGATTCTACCTAGCTCCGAAGATTGAAGAAGACGAGGATGAAGCTGTCCCCCAGGCTTAGTCCCACTCCCACACCATCTCTGGTGCCAATTTTCCGATCCTCGAATCACTTTGTTTCAGAATCCTAATGCAATCTTCCGTAAACCAATAGTTTGTATTATCTGTAATTTTCTGTTGGTGTATTTCTTCTTCTCAACTAGGATTTCTTCTACCGTGAACCAGTCTCATTCAACAGTATAAATCTACAACATGTGACATGTCCAAAACTTTCATGAAACGAATTTCCCCAATTAAGTTAACTCTATGGTACTTATATATAACCTGTGAATCTTCTCACTGGACATTCCTGCCTGACAAACAGCTTGGATTTTGAGGAGCGAGGAAGGAGACAGTGGAAGCTGGAGATACAGAAATTAAGGTCATTGTCGGAACAATGTACAGATGATATCTCAGTTTTCAAAGACCTTGCTGTTTGACAGTGCTCCGCTTTTTGGCTTCGCTGTACAGGACCACTCCCATGACGGTAAGACTGTAACCCATCATTCCAGTGATCGACACCGGATTCCTAAATATCAAAATCGAGATGACCACCGCCACGGCTCCCTTGGCGTTTCCCAGGACCTGTAAACGCCGATCATAGGAGAACATGGGCAGAGTTGAGAAGTGAAATTTTGACAAGCTTCGGGTTTTATGAGTGAAAAATAGGTTGGGACGGAACTAGGAATTACTTGGAGAGTGAGAGGACTTGTGTGCTTGGTGACCAGGAAGTTGGTGAGGTTCACAAAATAAGCTAACGCAGAGTTGACAACGAGGTAGAACAAAATCCGAACGTCTGCTCTGGCGAGCGCCACGGTGATCCCGATCACATTCTCCTCCATGATGAACGCGGCGGGGAGGAGGAACAGGACGGCCACCGGAGCCATGTACATCAGCAGATTCATAGAAGAAAGCTTCTCTCTGCCAAATCAGCAAAACCGTAATTCAGATCAGCTTGAGAATCCAACTAGCATTACAGCATGATCAATAGGTCATATTGGAGCAACAAGTACAGAATGTAGGAGGACTTCATACCCTTCGGATGACAGCAAGATTCCTTGGAGGACAGTCTTAAATGCCCTTGCAGCCGTTGCTCCGACGCACATCACAAACCCGAATAGGTTGAAACTTGGCTCTCCCTTCATTCACACACGACAACAATATTCAGAAACCCAAATGCTCTAAGACACCATTCTCATCCAGTCATCCAACCTAAGAATTTCCCAAACCTTAAACCAAAATCACTGGAAACATAGAGCTTAACAAATGGCTCAAGCTTAACCATTGCCTACCCATCAAAGGCTATTCGAATTTCAACTACATCATCTTGTTTTAATTCACAAGCTTGAAAACAAAGGCACAGTTTTCATCGAATTTCAGAACTTAATTAAAGCCACATACCAACATTGTTATTCATGCCGTAGACCGACCAGGGGTATTTGGAAAATCAAATTTATTTTTTATAACTAATCAATAAATATCTCGTGTGACTCACCAATTCAAAAAAAATGTTGTAAATAATTTCAAAAAATACTAGATAACCAATCTCAAGTGTTAAAAAATAAAATAAAAAAGTGGCGATCTGATATCTTAATTCTTACCCCGCTGGCAATGATGACGCCAGCCACAACGGGAATGAGCGTCAGATACGTCAAAAACGCCTCCTCCTTAAACGTCATCACATAAGCCATCACGGCTGTGAAAAACGGCGTCGTCGCGCCAATCGCCTGATTGAAGGACACGGGCAGGTAGCGCAGGGAGATATTCCCGCTCACGACCGACAGGCAGAAGACGATCCCCAGGACGGAAATCTTGGCGAGCTGGACGCGGGAGCGGATGCTCTGCATGGGCTCGATCTTGAGCCAGGCGATGGCGACGTAGCTGAGGAGGGAGCAGGCGGTCATGTGGCAGAGGGTGAGGAAGATCGGGTACTTGAAGCCGTAGTTGGTGAGAAGGTATTTGTTGAGGAGCAGGACGCCGATGTTGGAGGCGTACCATGATGTTATGAGGCCGATCGTGAACAGCCGACCCGACAGCTGCCTCATCGGATTTTCGTTGTCGGGAAATTTGGGGATTGGATTCCGTGGAGAGAGGTTGGTTAGGTTAGGGTTAGCGTTACATGGATTTATTGCAGCTCGGAGGGTTTGGATTTTTGTGTAACGATTTTCTTTTTGGTGAAGAGGAGATAAACTCGCTGGGAGGAGTCGCCGAGTCGGACATACGTTATGAGTGCTTGCTGTTGGTTCAGGTACTTCCTTTGCATGAGTTGTGAAGTTTTGATTGACACGTGGCGTGTTTTATGGGCTTGGGCTTTCCATGGGAAACTTATGGGCTTGTGCTTTTTATGGGATACTTAGTGGGCCTGGGCTTTCCAAGACTGTCAGTTGGGTGATAGATTGGTCTGCCAAACGGCAACGTATTAGTCACGTCAACATTGATATAGAGATTCAGGCAGGCCATAAAACATGTAGATTTTCATTCAACGAATAGACATAGCCCGACTGATGCACACATGACATGAAGCCATCCTTATTCCTTGGATATTACATTTCCAACTTATTTAAACATAGCAGAGATTTGCCGTCCTGACGAGCCGATGAAGACTCTCTTATTGCCTTCTCGAAGCTCAGCCGAGCGATTGCTGGACGAATCCATGTATGTCGAACATGCCATTCTCGCCCTTGGCAATGACGCCCTGGTGAAGAAACGAATCCGTTCGTGACACATGTGACATAAAAAGGAGTTATGATTTGTGATCAATATATGCATGTGTGGGGATTGCGGTGGTGGTACCTTCTCTGTTATGATACCCGATATCAGATGAGCAAGAGTCACATCAAAAGCCGGGTTCCAGACTGAGATTCCAGAAGCAGCCACTTGCTCCCCTAGCCCGCCACGCGCATTCAGCAGCTCATTGGGACTCCTCTCCTCTATAACGATTTCATCTCCAGAAGAAAGGGAGAGATCAATCGAGGTGAGAGGCGCCGCCACGTAAAACGGGATTTTGTGATGGAATGCGCAGAGGGCAAGGCTGTATGTCCCGATCTTGTTTGCAGTATCACCTGTTGTAGTAACAAGGCCATACTTCAGTTTCGAGCTTTGCTCTTTGTCGTTAGAATTTGAGAAACTGAGAACGTGATTTTGAGTTTTTAACTACCGTTTGCAGCAACTCGATCTGCTCCAACTATTACCGCATTGACACGGCCAGCTTTCATCAAGGCAGCTGCTGCTGAATCGGCGATGAGCGTTGCTGGTATGTTTTCGTGAACCAGCTCAAACGCTGTTAGCCTTGATCCCTGCAGATAATAATCAAAATGTGGCATCAGTGTAACCAATTTATACAGCTATGTCTCCAACCATTTAGTGGCCTTTATGTAGAGTCGACACACTTCAAGTAAGTCATAAAGTGAAAGGGAAAATGAATTGAAGAATGATTTTGATATTTGAGACTTACAACACGTTCCATCCAAGTCACGTTGGGCTTATAACAGTTTTGAATCCAAGGATTCTGAATGCATCATTTTGCAGATAAATTATCTGCGTTCAAGTGACAATATAATATATGATACCTGGTTAAACGGTCGTGTTTCTGTGCAGTAAGCCCTTTCCAAAAATCCTTCCGCCTGAACAGACCGAATCACTCCAAGGGCCGTGCCATATCCAGCAGTTGCCAGACTGCAGCGGATGAATGGACGAATTAGGATAGTGTTTACTGTTTCTACATCGTAAGCTGAATTGGGCGAGAAAGACTAGGCTCGACCCAAATATCAGATTAGGAAGGGAAAAAAAAAACGCAAGATACCTCCCGGTGTTGCAATGGGTCAATATTGACACTTTGTCGGAGTTCTTCACCTGCTTCTTTAGAAGCTTGGCTCCATACGACCCAATTGCTTTATTGGATGCAACATCATCATCAAGCATAACTTCAGCAGCCTCTATGTAGGCCTTTAAAATCACACACAATAGTCACCATCAAGGAAGATCATGTACGGAAAAGATACATCCCATGGTGGTACAAATTATAAAACCGGTTAGAATCAAGAAAACTGGATGATATTCAAAAGAAAATTAAACGTCGGGAAAGAAAGAAAAGAAATACCTCAAAAACGTTTTTGGATCCGGAGGCTGTTGCAGCTGCCTTAGTAATTATTTCCTTTAACTTTGAGGCCGCGTCTGAGAGATTAACGGCAGTAGGTCGACTGAAATTGAAAAACAAATTAGATGGTTTATTTCTACAGCTACTGACATGACAAAGCAATAAATCAAGTTGAATAAAAACCTTGAGACAAGGTATTCAAGCTTTTTAAACAGAAACGCAGCGGCTTCATCAGTGGATCCTTCAAAGACATTGAGGTAATTAAAAACCTCCACGGCTAGGGAAAGAGCAGCTGCGATGGCGATAGCTGGCGCCCCTCGGACCACCATGTCTCTGATTGCCACCCTGTCACATTTCAGCAGATTAGCAAGCCATGGCAGCCATTGGACTAAAAATAACCAACTAATTACTACCAATTCATGAAATTAAGAGAGTTTAATTAAAGTTAACGGAATAACGATAATATACCATCCATCAGCTGATGTGTTGATGTCCAAGTAGACAGTTTCGAGTGGGAGCTTCCTCTGCTCAGAAACCAAACATCTTACATTCAGTAATAAACAAAATAAAAATTCGAAATTCGAAAACCCTAAGGCTGTGTTTGGTTTAGGGAAAAAGTGGCGGCAAAGAAAATTTGAGGGAAAATCGAAAGGAAATGAAATCTTTGGAGGATTCCATCTAATTTTTCCTTGTTTGGTTTCATAAGGAAAATGTCAAGAAAATTATTAGAAATCCATTTTATTTTCCATGATCATGGAAAGTTTTATGAAAAATATGTTAATATCAATTTTTCATGAATTCATACATCTAATTTGATTAAATACATTGAATTTATTCAAAAAAAAGTTATTTATTTTAGATACATTGAATTTGATTGGATTGATTTGTTAAATATAAGAATCACATTTTTCATCCAATTTTCTATCTATTTTTCTTTCCTTCCTATTTTCCATCTAAACCAAACAAAGAATTTTACTAATTTTCCATCAAATTTTCCTTTTCGCCTAATTTTCACAAAACCAAACACAGCCTAAGTATCTGCTGTCTCAGGGAATTGAAATTAGTGGCAACTCGATTTTTGTAAAGAGGAAATGAGAGATGGAGAAAAGAGAGTGACCTGATCGAGCAGCTGAAGTGAGCCGCGAGCGTAGCGGATGGATTGCAACGGGCTCCCGGGACCTGCCATGCCGGATCAATATGCGAACTCGTCCTCTTCAGCTCAATTATCAGACACGCCTGCGTAGCCACAACGCGGATGCTCTCTCTATTTATCTCGCTTTTCGATTTCAACCTGCCCTGCCCCATGCCGCATCATTTTGCCTCAGGAAATGCCGCCGTTTTGACGACACACCGCTCTTCTTTTCTCCCTGCCCCAAGCGGCATCTTTTTGCTGCCGCGACACAGCAGAACGCCGTCGTTTGACGGTACATCAAGCAAGCCTGTTAGAACTTAGAAGGCCCGAAACAAAATCTCAAGGCCTGGCTCCCGCGGGGTCGTTCAGCGTTCTGTTCTTTGTCACGCGGTAAAACGCCGCAGTTTCTTAATTAGATCTTACTCATAGGAGCCCATTTAGCCAATAGGCCCATCAGAGGCCCATTTAAAACAGTCATCATTTAAAAACCAGCATTACATACATTGGAACTCCAAAGATGAGAGAGAGCCTACACAACCACAAAAGCGCTAGACGTGCCTGAGAAATGGCGAACGGAGCCCAGGGTGCTCTTGGACGCGCCGAAATGCCTGATCCTATACACGCCGGGAGCGGCCGACTTAGGGATTCGCCACTCCACAGTCGCCATGCTTTGAGGGCTGAGCTTGGACGGTCTGGACCAGATGAACCTCAGGCTGAAATCATCATCATCATACGCCGGAGCCCAGTCGTCTGCTCCTTGGAGAAACTCGACCAGCGCGAATGTGCCTTCAGTCATGAGGTCGTTCCGCGGACAGGCTGACCAGAACGACGCATTGACCATTTGGCCGCGCTTGAACGTCGAGTTTGCAGGGACGTCTGAAATGACGTCGCCGAAGTTTACATCGCGCGGGGTTGCGTCCCTGACAACCGGGGCCAACAAGCTGATTTGTTTGTCCAGAAGGTCCGGGGGCTGAGGTCCCGGCTGTGACGGCTGTCCCTTCACGAGAGCTACCGCGAGCTTTGTGAACTCTTGAATATATGCGGCCAGCGTGTGAGGACCATACAGAGTGGATGCGCCCTACATAAAAAAATATACAGCGCGTCAACTTTGTAACATACACTGATCAATTCGGCATGTGAATCAGAAATGCTTAGAATTACTTTAAGGTTGCGATACGTGAATGACGGATCAAATATTTACCTCGTAGCGTTGAACTTCGTACTCTTCAAAGGTGGTGATATACTGTGAATAAGTGTTTGTTAATCCGGCAATAACAACATGCACATTGCCGTTGAACTCTTTCTTGGCTTCATTCAGAAGCACTGCGCTTACAGCATCTCGCAGTCGCCTCCCAGCCATTGTCGTGAACTCTGAGGAAGTGAAAATCTAAGTCCACACTTACACTTAAGAATGTAAAACACCAATCCATAAAGACTGATTTCAAGCAGAAAGTGCTAAGCAAAGCCTACCTCCAGGTACACTGAGGATGACCAGCTGCCCTACTCGAATAATCTGGAGGGGCAGAATAGATGGCTGCAAGCATTATTGTTAACAAAGTATGACCCATTATATTTCAAGCAGAAAGTGCTAAGCAATCTATTAGAGGTATACAAGAACTCTGCGGATAACTTACAGCCCAGTCATAAGGTTGCTTCATTTCGCCGGTGTCGAGTAGGATAGGCTTCGGATGCTGGCAATCATTCTGCTCTTTCCCGGGTTTTTTAAGCAGATTCCTGACCGACTTCCAGAATAGATTTCCCTGATACGAAGAAAATTCAAAGCGAGCTAAAGCCACCTTGAGCGAAGCAAAATGCAAAAATCACAAAGTCCAGGAAGAGCACTCAGTTACTAAACTACCTTGTCATCACCCTGCTTAAAATCAAATGCTCCAGGCCCGTCAGTGGTACCCGCAGCAAACGCGAATCCCATAGCAGCTGGGCATGTATTGACAGCCTCTGAACCGCCTCGTTGTTTAGGAATTGTAACCTTGAGATTGGAGAAGTCCAAATAAACATGTCTAGAGTCAACTTTCCCTGTCATCTTCTCCGTTGCTTTCTCAAAGAGATCCGCAGCTTTTCTGAATTGCCGATCCCCAATGATGCGCGTGCTTTCAAATTCATCAGGATAGCTGAAAATGAGATTCAGATGGCATTAGGGCATAGAATCATAGAACATCTCAATGAAACAAATTAACAACAATTCATCTGCCAAGCTTAATTACCCCGGGCCTCGACCATAGCATAGTTCATTCTTGCCACCACATGTACTATGGTTAAAGTCACAGGGAAGCCCTGTGTCTACGCAAAATGCACCTAAAACATTGGGACTAACGTCTCCACAATTCGACTGACAGAAGGCTGAAACGAAACACGGCTTATCAGCCTGCCTGAACGAACTCCTGACTCGCCTCGAAGCACTGGAGAACCGTGTGGCTACTTTCCCACGAGTAGAGTTGAAGGCAGCCGCAATCTCCAGCAATTGATGATCTAAGAAAAATACAGAGTCAGTAGATTTAATGTAGAAAGTCTTTCAGTAATTTCTAATCGCCTACTGAGTTGAGCATTAATATATAGGACTATTGAAAGTGGATAAAATTTTACAGATTTATGTAATTCTAGATGATGGAAGGCAGATAAGTGGAAGATGTTAGTAGCATACAATTGTGAGGCAGATCTGGAATTATATCTGAAACGCGTCTCGGAATTTCTTTTCCATCTGGGCTACCATGATATCTGATCTGAGAAGTATTCTGTTCAAACCAGTCCTCCATGAACCGGGCAGCAGCTCCTTTATTATCTCCGCTAATTAAAGAATTCGTATTACTCATAGAAGTTCCATGAGTAGCAAACCAGTTAAAGCTACCCACAGGACCCCACTCATCGTCAATGAATTTGAGGAGAGTCATTTCTTTGTCAACATCATACTTGTACTTGCTGCGCTCTTCGGCAGGATTGTTGAGATAGGCACTAGGACTGCGGTTTACGCCTGCGTCTAAGAGCTCTCCTGCACGTTGACAAAAAAGAAACCATGTAAAGCCTATCCAGTGAACACCAGACAGCGTTGAGGTTTAGTGAACGATAACTCAGAAATAATCAGAATCAGATGAAATTTAGGAGACTTGTAAGGTACCTTTATTCACATATATGGATCCCGGGCGAAGATTTTGATGAGCTTGGATAATACTTTTTTCGATGCCATCAACTAATGCATCGAATGACTGGCGCACAAATCCAAGAGATGTTACAATGTATAGAACGTACTGGAGATAGCCTCCAGGTCCTGCATGTGTGTGTATTCCGCTAATGGCAACATTCTTTTCGGTGTAAAGGTTTCCGTACCTAACAGCAAACAAGCCAATCAGCAAAAAGTAATCTACTCCTTCAACTGAAAAATCCTAATCAGCCTTTTTTGGTGAGCACTGTTAACTGAAACTAGAACCAACTACGAAAACTTCACATGGGTTTTTAGAATTGGTCACGCATACAAAACTGTATGAAACACAAAGGAGAAAATTCTACCTCGCCTTCAGCCTCTCCAGCACTTTAATCGTGACCAGCTGTGATCCCATACAAGCATCAAGGTTCACAAAAACAACCCGATTCCCCTGGGGCTCAGCCACGATAAATGAGCGAGCCCTCAGCCTGAAGTGCACGCCAGAAGCTATCTGCTCCGTGTTAGCATACCCCATCATATTCACGTCCGCAGCCGGTCCCGTGATATCATAACTCCCCAGTCCAATCAAGTACTCAGAACCCAAAACCACTCTTCCACTACTCAACACCATGACCCACATAGCGAGCCAAATCCACATCTTAGCCCTCAGCGTCAAGAACTCCATCCTAGGTCCTCACTGGTCAGATTCAGACTTATCCAGTTACCCAATTCAGGTATCAGTTATCACTCTTCAGCCCTCTTCTTCCTGTTCAAGAATTTCAACACCGTCAGCCAGCTACTGCGACATCCTCAAATAAGCAAAACAATATGCTCCCTAATCCTATGTCATTCCAACATTAGACAAACCATGCCGTTTGTCCGAAAGAGGCTTCACAAGCCAGACAAACATGTCAACACTGAACAAGAAAACCACCCATCAACACATCGTTTCATCCACCTAGCGCACAAGCATCATGCGACAAAACAAAACCTAACAACAGCGCAGGTGTTGACGGGTAACGCCACGCCACTTCTACCAATCGCCGAAACCCTAATCACCCAATTAATCCAAAAATCACAGCAAGAGCAATCCAAACTCTTAATTCAAACCCAATATCATCACAACAGCCACAGCGTCATTTGAACAGAGTGAACATCAACGAATCGATCACGGCAAATGCGAGCACGCGCAGATTACCGAAATGATGGGGTTGAAGTTTGAAACGGGTTGAGAATGAATGTCAGGCTACCCGACCAGTGAGGAAGTGAGCTGAGCCGAGTTGAATTTAAAAGAGAGTGAGAGAGGTGAGGATTTGGTGGGAATGAAATCCCATCAGATCTTTCTAACCGTTTTAGAATTTTTCAAATTTGAGAAAATTTAGAGAGACGATTAGAATTTGTATTTCAAAAATAATAATGTACAGTTTATTACATTTATATTTTTATATATAATATTAGAAGAAATCTAATCCCAGGAGCCAAGCAATTTACTGTCAATCAGATTATTTCTCTCATAACCAATCAATAATTTACACATTTCTTAATAAATTTTAAATACTATTTAAAATATCATGTATTTTCCATATGTTAAATTGTAATTGCTAATTAAATTTGTAAGGTCTCTCGCAACAAATTGTTTGACTACTTGGGATATGAATCCATTAGAAAATATGTGAGTAAATAAATAATAAATTTATTTTCTATTTTTCTATTATGCAAAAATTATGATAGTAATCTCAATTCTCAAATTGATTTCAGGAGACAAAAGTGATGATTTGACTATTTGAGTATGTTATAAAGTGGTGCATGATTATAAGTTTTGATAGAAAAAAATTGAAGAATTTAGATGTAGTAAGATCATCTCAAATCTCTCATAACTTTCAAATTGTAAATTTTGGGAATTTTTTTTTCTAAGATGATTGTTTCCATAAAAATTTATTTTTCGCCCGACCACCGTTTGAAATTACTGTAACATTGAGGCTCTAGAATATTTGCGAAATGACCCATTTAATTATTGGACACGATGGAAAACCGGTTTGAAACTAGTGTTGCATCGGTTTAAAAAAATGTCGTTCACATTTGGCGGTTCTCTAAGGAAAAATGGACATTTGAACCGCATTAAACTAACGTTTGGCCATTTAATGAATTCGGTTTTAAATAGGATCCAAATCCAGGCAGTCTTTGAGAAAAAATACTAATTGCCGCGTTATGAAAATGCATGTCCAACTGCAAATTGAAACGACCAATGGCTGGCCTCGGCTCCTTACATTCGCATGTTTTTTAGTAATCTCTTATAACTTGTTATTTGTAATTTTTAAATATAATAAATTACAAATATATTGTCTCTATTTTCACCTGATTTCAAATTAGTTACCGTACTTTGTGATATTTCAATTCAAATACTTCAATACTAATTTTGAAACCAAAATAATAATATAATTCACCTGATTAAATGTGGATTCTCAATATTATGCAATAGACTATATTTATAGTGTTGGTGTACTAAATCCCATGAAGTATAGTGTTTTTTATTTCAAAATTAGTCTTAGAGTAATTGAATTTAAAAATTACAAAGTATGGTACCTGATTGGAAATCATGTGAAAGTACAAATAATGAATTTGTAATTCACCCTTTTTAAGTATGTTAATCTATTTTTTAAAAGTTTCATGTTTAGAGCTTGATATTGATCATAATCATGTTTTAACAAAAAAAATGTTTGAATGTAATGAAAAACAATATTTGTAAAAGTAAAGAAAACATGTTTAAATGAAATGAAAAACAAAATTTAAAAGTAACAAATAGAATGTTTGAAGATAAGAAAATATGTTTAAATCGAAATTATGAAAGATAGTGAAATATGTAAAATCCCTTCTTATGTTGTTCGTATAGGTGCATTCGGGACGTCATGAGTCTTAGAGACATGCGATGGACTTGTGGCGTCGACTCCTCAATTTTATCCTTACGTTTGAATTAGTTGTGACTTGTGATGGACCTGTGGCGTCAGCTCTGTCTTAATCTTCATCATCATCTAACTCATACTCCGACTGAATATCTTATCAGGCTCCATCTAACCCTACTAGAAAATTGAAACATTGAAAATTATACTATTACGAACAAGAATTCAAATGTCTTTACAAAATTATATGTCAAATTTAAGACAAACATTAAGGCAGTTGAATGACTTTTTGAGTTGATCCTGATAGCAGCACTCTCATTTAGAATCTTCAAGTCGCTAGAGAATCCTGTATGATCCTCTTCACATCCCAATTAGCGCTGCTCACGAAAACTCAAATTGTCACCTTGCAACTACACAATAAAGACTTTACTAGCAAATTCATGTAAATGTAAAAGTTTGAATATAATTTAAACGTTTGAAAGAAATTTAATTACGTAAGAATACTACTTACCAGCATAGTGTGTTGATGTGCAATCGGCTTGTATGTAAGACACTTTGAAAATCAGCAGTTGTATCATGCCGTCGAGTGATCCTCTCATATCAATCAATATACTCCTTTAGAACTATCATATCATACCCCATGGTGCCCTACACAATGAACGAATGGCATGAATCCCACAATGCAACCGGCGCCTCCACGTGCCAATCAAGCTTACTCTTTTCTGTTAGATCGTGTGAAACTCTTTTTGACTTTGGGGTGGTTTATCTATTATCTAAATCTGCCAACCAAACTACTAGAACACGCAACTAGAGTAGTGCTGCGAAACAGACAAGCGGATAATCCATATGTGCCTCCCATGAAGACGTAAGGGCTCAACCCATGGCATCTATTGCTTCTCTATAGGGCAATGTCAGTCTAACTAATCTCGATAAAAGATCATAATTTGTCGAAGTGTCTGTCTGCAAATACTGTGACTCTCATCAACTGTGATATTAGAAAGATGTGTATTATTAAATTGACATACTCTAACAACTACTCAAAACTAACACATCTACTTAAGATAGCAACATAACTATACAACGTGGATGAAAACATCATCGAACGACTTCCATCATTTAAACACCAACTGGAACAGAAGTAGTAGTATCACTTGATCTGCCTAGTGATATCATCTCCTAGTCCATGAGTGCAGTAGGAGCACTGAACCACCATGTCGTTGTGTGTCGTCTGATAGTAAAAGTAATCTAAGACTGTCGTCCCCAAAGAGTACATGCGCACTCCAATCATATATATTCCGATCTAGACGTAAGTAATGAAGACTCATGTAGTTATCTGACATATCAACCAATTATGGTAATGTCAGCATGCACAATATATTAATTTATAGGGAAAACTACAGAAATGGGGCATGAACTATCGCGTTTTTACAAATTACGGGCGTAACTATCATTTTTTGTAATTTACAGGTTTTTAAGTTTCGGGACTGTTTTGTAAATAAATATTTTACAATTAACTCCAGATATATTTTACACTAATTACAAACTCACCCTTAACAAAACTAACCTAACCCAAACTCACCCTCAACGCCGCCAGAGCTACCCGGCGTGACCGAAGCGACTAGAAGCGAGCGGGGGGACGAGCGCGAGCATGAGGAATCGATCGGGAATCGGACTGGTGCGATCGGCCGGGGGAGATATTCCCGATCTTCGACCGGCGGCTGCTGTCGGAAGCGGAAGCTCTCGCGGTCGAGCCGGGCATATGGAGGCGGTGCAGTCGGCGCTAGGGAAACTCTTCGTGGTCGATGATCGGGACCACGACGCGGCAGCGGAGCTGGACAGGGCCGCGCCGGGGAGCTACTGCGTGTGGACGCCGGGGAGCTCGCCGCGGGAGTCACCGGTGCGGTGTAAGACGTTTGCAGCTTTTTGGGTGGTGATTGTTGATGGGCGATTGTATACAGAGTTTTATTATAATTGTTTTCAAACCAGGGCCATGTTCACGATCTGGGGGCTGTTGCAGCTGCTGAAGAGGTATCCTGGACATATCCCTGACGTGGACTTGATGTTTGATTGCATGGACAAGCCCTTTATTGAACGGGATAAACATCGGGCTATGCCTTTGCCTTTGTTCTGCTACGGCACCACGCCTCAGCACTTCGATATTCCATTTCCTGATTGGTCTTTTTGGGGTGTCTGAGAGTCTGACAATAATATGACTAGCCGATGCGTTGAGCTCAATACGTGTGACTTCTGTCTCAGGCCGGAGACAAATATCCAACACTGGGACATGCAGTTTAAGGACATCAAGCGGGGCTCTCAAGCTGTAACCTGGATCGATAGTAGGGGTGCAAACGAGCCGATACACTCGTGAGCCGCTCGTGAACATACTTGGTCAAAACTCGGTCAACGCTCGTTCGATTATAAACAAGCAAAATACAAGCAAAATTTTTAGGCTCGTTTAATAAACAAGCCGAGTTTGAGCAAGATAGTACTCGACTCGTTTATGTTCGTGAACATGCTCGTTAAAAGCTCGTTTAATACTCGAATTATACTCGTTTATTACTCGAATAGTCGAATTATACTCGTTTAGTACTCATTTAATATCTATTTTTACTTATTTAGTAAGTGACATACTTATTTAATACTTATTTTATAATGATAATTTTTATTTTTTATCTTTCAAAATTAGATCACAAAATCAACCAAAATCAATATAAATCCAAACTATATAAAATACAAAACCAGGAGACTGGTTTTGTTTGGCTGCAGCTGCGTAGTCGTGTTTGGCTGCAGATGTGAAGGAGACTGATATAAGAACTAATTTCCATTACACCCGCATCCAAACAAGATCGTATACTTGCAGCCAAACAAGACTACACGAAAAACCCTACACACTTATTCATCACTCTCAAATGTAAGCAGACGGCGCAGCCTTGATCCCTCCCTTCAAACCCTACCAGATTTCAATTGAAGGAGAAAAAATGTGCCCTCAGAGTGACTAGGGTTCCTCTCCCCATCCTCACGTTCCCGCAACCTCCTGCCAGGCTTAACTTTGCCGCAATCCTTACAGCCCCATATACCAACAACGTTCCTGTTCACAACATACTTGCAACAAAACTCACAGAGGTACTTGCTCTCATTTTGATCATTTTCACCTTGGTATTTTATTTACATTTTCTGTGTTTGATATGTGATTTTCTATGTTTTATGCATTTTCAGTTATGGAAGATGACTTAGTTCGAGGAGATAATTTTGCTCATTTCTACAAGTTTTTAATGATATCACCGAGATAATTTCAGGTACTTTTAAATATATATTTTACGTGTAACTCCTAATAATTTTGCTTATGTTACTATGAATTGTTTTACTTTTTGTTATTACATTAAGTTTCATTTACTGATTATGTTTGTTAACATTATTTGCTTGACTCAGGGACTGAATATCCAACCTTAAATCTCTTTCTTCCTGAACTTGCTCAAATTAAAGAGGAGTTGGATGAAAAAGCAAAGTCCGATGATGATTACATAAGGGAAATGGCTGGCAGGATGAAGCTGAAATTTGACAAATATTGGGGAGATAATAACTTGTTGATTTCTGTAAGTGCTATTTTGAATCCTCGAAACAAGTTGAAGGTAATCCAATTCTACTCATCATCACTTTATGATTCTGAGTTTAGAGCTCGTGAATATGTTTCTACTGTTACACACACTCTGCATGAGTTGTATGCCGAGTATGTGGAACTCTATCCATATGGAAATTTTGGGAGTGGAATTGATGCTCAAGGT
>NQLW01000053.1:3324089-3396690 GCA_002312845.1 Kalanchoe fedtschenkoi | reverse complement strand
TGAATGTTATAAGTGTTTCAGGTGAGATGGCTGCGCCAGGAAGCATGGATAAAGAGCAGGTATTTCAAATCTACACGTATGGTTGTTGGAGGGTCTATTTGCAGGAGAGCTGTTTGATGAAATGCAATAGAGTTTTAGTTCAGGGTGCTTTGGATTCGATGTTTTATTTGGTTTCCTGTGTGCAGATTTTTGGTATGGCGGAGAAGGAGATGGAGTACAGAGTGGAACTATTCAATAAGTAAGTTTCCCTTTGTTGGGATCGACATGGTATTTCGATAGGTCCATTGAAGGGTTGTGCGTATTGCATAAATTTATGGCTAGTTTTGTCGAACGAAGCTCTGATTAATTTATTTCATTTAGAAATATCTTCTCAAGTGATTGGGGATAGCGTCTTTGAAATTGTACCATCCAATTGTTGCTGTCTCCCCGATCGTTTGCTGGTCCAAACTCTTATTCATTAGAAAGTGATTAGAATGAACGGCTAGGCAGCTGCTTTTAATGTTTCTCGTTCTCATCTCCGTGACTTGATGTCTTGAAGCTGTGGCAGAGGGAGTGGCCTTTATGTATCATCTGTGGGTGTATACTGTATACGGTCTTCCAATGCAGTTTTTTTTTTCTGTTTATCGATAGTTTCATTATCCAGACCCATTAGCATGTGATACAGAGCCCCCAGCAGCTGTGGGGAGTGTCAGCTGTCAGGTCCTGCGAACTGGGATTGTTAGTTCTCTCTAAGTCTGTCTACATTTTCACTAAATGTGAAACCAGCTGCTATAGGACATTGTGTGTATTGAAGTTTGTTTTTATCACCGTAGACCTTTGGAACTTCGATAACTTGTGAAAATAGGATGCCATGGAGATTTATGATATCCAGTTGAATAACCTTGTATTTGGTGTGTCTGTGTCGTGCTGTAAGCCTGTAATTGATCTGCGCTTGTGCGTTAGCTTGACATGTCGGTTATATCTGAATATGTTCATGTAAAACAATACTTCACAGAATAAATGCTGCCATATTTCTTTTAACATTGTTACATTTATTTCCAAACGTAACCCGTCTCATATTCTTCTTTTCAGGCTCACACAGACTTGTTTCAACAAATGTGTCGACAAGAAGTAAGAACTTAACATCTTGGTCCCCTATTGTTTGTCCAGTGTTGGAGGGCCTAATAAACAGCAAATTCTAAAAACTCCCATACGCTGATTACCGATTCAGGTACAAGGACAACGAGCTTAATATGGGCGAGAACACCTGCATTGATCGTTGTGTGGCAAAGTACTGGCAGGTACCCATTCAGTACACTGCATTTATTTATTTAAACCTAGTCATTGATATTTTCACACTATATATGCTCTTCAATTAAATGAGCAAGCTCTCGTACTTTGTATTTCAGGTGACCAACCTGGTCGGCCAACTTCTTGGCTCCCAGCGGCCGATGTGAGGTGTCTCACTTCCTCGCAACATTCTGGTCTCACCCGTCTGCCTTATTCGATACCGGAAGAATAATGTATCTTGAAACTGATTTACTAACTGCCACATTTAGTTCCAGACCAAATCAATGTAGCTTAAAAATTAATGGATGCGGGGTCAGTCGTCGTAGTTCTCATGTACCTTGTTCAATCCTATTTAATTCAGCCACACAATGTTTCTCATCAGTTCTGTATTTGGATATCTCAGCAGCATTTTCTGATCCAAATGAAGTAACACTGACGTATAGAAGTCTCACTCAAATCTGAAAGAAGTTACATGTATTACACTGGCAGAGGGTCAAGCTGAAAGCAACAGCAAGTATACTCGAAAGCAATGGCTTGAGCCTGGAAGAGATACGATAAAGACATACCAATCAACACCTGAACACAACTCTGAATACAACAATCAGACGGGCAAGATGGAAGGGGGAGCCAAGATAGATACAAGGGGGGTGCGAAAAGGGGCTGGAAAAATGATAAACCTATACGCTGACTTTCATCAGTGTCTTCTGCTGGATCGTTTGCCCTCCAAGGCTTGACCGTCTTTGAGCGTTTCCCTCGCATCATTGTCCATTCCGAGACTAAAGAGAGCGGCGGCTTGGAGGTAGAAGGCGGTTGGCCATTCAGGGGATACTACTTGAGCCTGCATCGCGTCTCCCAGAGCCTCTTGGGGCTTCTCCATCATCAGGTAGCATAAGCATCTCCTAGCGTATGCCGTTGGAGATATCATCGTCCCACCATCAATAAACTGCAAAAACTCACAACAATCAATGAAGAAATGCAGGGAAGAGGGTTGGATATGTATGGGGCTTGTAATCGAAAAACTTACATGAGTATAACTATTGACGGCAGTAGTGAAATCCTTGGCTCGGAAAGCTGCATCAGCTCGCTTCTTGGAGTTCAACGTATCCTGTATTTGATTGGTCCACATTTGGAAAGATAGCTGCAAAAATGCAACGGACAACACACATAAGAAACCAAAACGGCCACCGAAATTGTTGAGGGAAAACTTGTATCAACCAATTCAAGTCTGAAATGCTTGATCACGTGGAGAGCCCAGCGCTAACCTCATTTGCAATTCCTTCATCATCCTTGTAGCCGACCTTTTCCAGCATTTCATGAATGGCAGTGAGATCCACCCTCGAACAAGCCTCTCCGAGCGGTGACATGGGTTTGGCCGGAGTGGACGACCCATGAGCGATGCCCAACAAAGCATGCGATGGAACCTGAAACATGCCACGCTTCATCAATCCGAATTCGAAATGTCACGATTAACGACTTGAGTCCAGATATTTTGCGAGCATGTAGGCCACTGGAAGAAGCGAGCAACTCATTACTCAAAAGTCAAACCCACCTCAGTTTCTTTCTGAAGAGGAACAAGAGAGCTGATGAGAGTCTTCGTATTAGGCCTGTCCCGGGGTTCATACTCTAGGCAGCGAGACGCCAAGCGGATTAGATCAGTTCTGTCATCATTCAATACATGAGCATCCAAGCATGAATCCATCAACATCGCGTAGTTCTTGCCGCGTATCAGATCAAGCGCCTGTAATACATGTCTATCAATAACTGCGCATAGAATATATAAAAAAAAATTACTGAGATCGGAGATCGATCTATGCACTCACATGACTTGGCGGTATGTGTTTGCCGCTGAGGAGATCAAGCAGCAATGTCCCGAAGCTGTACACGACACTCTCGGGAGTCACTCTTCCTGAGATCCGAATTTCCGTCTCGAATCAGAAAACTTCCCGTGGACAAACAATCTTTACATTCACGCTTATCTTTACTTACCCTATACATCAATGAAGATTACACAATGCACAGATTATAAAAACTGGAAAAGCTTACCGGTCTTCAAATATTCGGGCGGAGTGAAAGCTAAATTTGTGCTGTAACTCTTCCCATCCCGACTGTTTTTCATCAATCCAAAGCACGAGAGCCTCGGATTGCCATCCTGCCGGACATCAATAATCGAGCACCAAAACGGACAAGTGTGTAAAAAATGAGTATAACTTCCAAAAGAGAATATCTAAAAAGAAAAGTACAGAAACCGAAAAGTACCTTATCGAACAAAACCCGATAAGCGTTGAGATCGTGATACAGCGCCCTGCCTTTGCTGCTGCAGTAATCGAGAGCTTGCGCAAGAAAATACGCAACTCTCATCCTCATAGCCCATTTCATCGGCTGCGTCTCCCCTGCGGTAGCAACCCCCGAAAAACACATCAAAACAACACACATTTCCCAAATGCACATACCTACTCAGGACCACGAAGATCTCACAATGGAAGAGATGCTTCGATAGAGTCTCGTGAGGCATAAACTCCGCCACCAGCAGCCGCTCATCTCCTTCGTAGCAGCACCCGATCAGATTCGCCAGCCTCTCGCTCCTCAGCTGCCCCACCACCCTTGCTTCATCCTACAATCCAAATTCAACATGAGCACACATACAAATGATTACAAGCACGCATCATATGCTGGCAATCAAAAATGGATACAAACCAAGAACTGGCGCGCGTCGGGCCAAGCGGACTTGTTGAACCGCTTGACGGCAATCCAAACATCATCCTCCAGCTTCCCCTTGTAGACGACATTGGGAGCCTTCTCGCCGTGCTCCGACACAATGTTGTCCCGGCTGAATCCAGACGTGGCCGCCCTGAGCTTCTCCAAACTGTACTCCCTGAAACCAGGCAAGCTGCTCGCCTCTCCTTTCCCTGCTTTCAACCATCCAACCCCAGATCAAATCCGAATCGAAATCCACCAAAATTTTTTAAAAAAAGATCAAATCTTTTCCATACCCAGATCGGCAGAATCGTGGAGCTCAGATTTGAAGCCGGTGGTCCAGAAGCAGAATCCGAATCTGGAACACCCAGCCCCCATTTCAACAACCCCTTTTTCAATCCACCGAACCCTAGAAATCTAAATCAACACCAAATCGAGCCTTATCAAAGCAAAGATTCAACCTTCACGCCGATCCTTGCTCCAATCGAGACGGGGGAGAGCCGTGGCGGAAACCGAAGCACGCAACAACGCACGAGAAAGGAGAGAGACAACGTTGACAAGGAGACGAGGTTGTTGTAGTCTTATTCAAGCTTTCAACTTTTCTTTCCGGGTACACTTTTTGAATCTTCTTCTTCCTCTTCTTAGTCGCTCCTCACATGCTCCGTCTCCGATTCGTCCTCTGGAAGATCATCATTGCCGTCGTCATCATCACAACCAAGGTCGCACCTTTCGCCCAGATTTCGAACCGGAAGACGGAGATGAAGGGAGCGGATATGATTTCGATCTAGTTAACAATTTTCAGATAATATTATTTCTGCCCTCTCTCATTTTCTCTCTCCACCATTGGCCAGCGAACACCTCATCATCATTCCGCAGCACACTCATCGTCATCATCAACACATCACACTCTGTCTTCATCTTGTTTTTTTCCATTTTTTCGAATTTTCGATATTTGAACGTTTTTTTATTCGGAGGCGCGTCGCTGGAATCTAGTGAGTTTTGGCAATGGGGTTGGACACGTGACGATGTTTGGTTGGTGGATGGAGATGTCTGGCAGTCGAGGGTGTTGTGTTCGGCTGTCGTTTTAGGTTTGCATCTTCTGATTTTCCTTAATTATCGGTAACTAGGATAGTACAGGGGCACTTGATAAATTATATATTTTGATATCTAATCCAATTATTTGACTAGAGGCAGACACTTCCTGTTTTTGTGCTGCGATGGGACCTAGACCTAGTGGCATGTTTGGCTGTGGATGGTATGAGAGGATAGAGTGGTGGTGGTCCCAGCCAGCCAAACAAACATGGCTTTTATAGTTTTGGGGTCGTTTTGACCAGGGGGACAACATCAGCTGGTGCCACAGCTTGTTCCGAATCCCAGATATGTTTCCGACACTTGAAGATTGCCAGATGACAGAACAGAAACATGTGAAGCAGAGGAATGAGTACTTGCCTTGCATTATCATTATCATATGCACATTTCATACATCATGCGAACTCAACAACAACAACATGGTTTCACGGCAACAATATGATTTTGGCTGTGGTAACACAATCCAATACTAGGTTTTTGAGGTTTCACCACATACCTGTTGTAGATCTTCGTGCGTCATGTTACACTCTTCCAACTGGGGAATGGGGAGGAACTGAGATGTAGCTACCGGGAGCCTCGACTTCGCTGGATCCGTCGGAGGGTTTTGCTTCTTGGAAGTGGGCTGCTGGAGGAGGCGATCTTAAGTGTTTCCTGGTGTCTAAAACAGCTAAGCAAATGGAGAATGCTTGTAGAGGCGAGATTGATGAGCTGAAACTGACGGATAGCACGCCTTCCTTGTCTTTAAATGGCGCTAGATTGACAACGGGCAGCTTTTCATCAGCTCCTCCCTGTAGAGAAGTCAAACATTTAGGACAGGCATGATCGATGGTAACGATTAAGGAGGTGTGTAAAATATTGGATACCTGATCGTAGAGTTTAAATTTAACGAAAGAATTTGGTTGACATTTTGAGTCAGTCAGGATCCTTAGTTTGCAACCTGAATCCCAACCCCCACAATCGCACTGGCCACCAGACCTCCAACGGTCGATGAGCGGAGACGGTTTTCCCATACTTGGCAGAGTGTGAAAGCCATTAGGAAGTATGACCGTCGTCCTGTTGGATTTATCAGTCTGGCGTTTGTCATGAGTCTCAGCCGAAATGCTTACCACTATAGCTGCAAGTTCATCCTTTAGCTGATACTCTGAACCTGTCTTATCTCCGGATTCTCGATCTACTGCTGATACAACAAATTGTCTCATGAAATGGTTGCCGGTGGACCGATGGTCCTGTAAAAGCTGAGTCTCTGAAACTTCCATCTGGGCGACACCATTGGGACTGTATTCATGACTGCTGCCTTTGCCCCTCAGATTTATCCAGCTTTTATTCTTGAGCTCGTGAATAGAAAAGAATGTGTATAGATACTTGTCCTCGAACTTGGTGCTCAGCTTACCCAATGCAGCACATAGAATGTCCTTGACGCTGTCTGCAGCGAAGGTAAACAACGGGCATCCATTTTGAACAACCAGTTGCAATAAAGCTTGAACTACTGCTGGTTCATTGCCTTTCCCTTTCTGATGAGATTTGAGAATAACGGTAGACTTTTCGCTGCTCGGATTCAAACCTACTCTGATTCCAGGTGCTGTAGATGGTCTGTCTGGCGTCTTGAAGGCTCTATCAACTGGTTTTGATTCTCTTTTCAATGACTCAGAAGAGGGGTTGTTGTTCCCTTCTCTTGGTTTCAACAGGGGGTCGAGCAGCCTTTTTAACGGGCTTGCCCTTGCTTTGCTAATAGCAACAGATTTATCAAGACCTGATTTTTCAAGTGGAGTGGAAAGTACCTCTCTGGTAGTACCAGGTTTAGCGATTGCGCTGGTCTGCAGTGCTTCCGCATCCTCAGTTGAATTGGTTTTTCTACTGGCAGTTCCTATTCCTATACCAAAGCTGAATTGGCCAGCAGGAGAAGGATATCTGGCTTTCGCTACATCAACTGCACGTTTTGATATTCTTGATTCCTTAGGGAGTTCCGTAACTGTTGGGGCTGCTGCCAAGACAGGATGATTATCTTCAGATCTCCTCTCTTTCGAAGGGCTGATAAATTTTCCTGCAGGATGGAGATGTGAGCCAGCAGCAGATGCACTGTCATTTGTTCTGCCCCCCTGCGAAATACTTGGTCGCAGAACTCTGATTTTTTTATCGTTGACATCACAAGGCAGCGGGCATGAGCGTGGAATGTCACAGTTGAGTTCTGAATAATGGACCATCGTAGATCTTTGAGTGGAGCTCCTCTCTTTCTCTTCTGAATGTCTTTGACCATTTGCTACCTTTGAACCTTTTGATATGGACGCAATGGGATGATCATCAACAGGCCTAAAATGGACTGCTTTTTCATTTTGCTCAATGGATTTGTGGTATGTGGACATAGATTGTGACCTTCTCGTTCTCCTTTTTGACAAGGATGAGACATCGTGACCACCCAAATAAGCAGTTTTTGGATAAGATGCAGTTGAACCTTGACTTTCTTTTACAATAATTTCTTCTGACGATCCTAGCTGGTTGCTACTAACATGGCACGAGGATTTACCTTCTGAAGAAGAGGCTTCTGCTGGAATCCCTTTTATCTGAAACTTAACTACAGGATTCTGGCGCCAGGCATGAGCAGCTAAAGAACTGAGACCTGTTCCCGAATGGGTGGATGAATCTTCTGTCGAAAAAAGCGATGAAGAATTGCTATTAGACGAAGATGAACCGTCGCTTCTGTATGGGAAATTTTTACTGGACTGCCATTTTTCCAAAAGACGCCAATCAAGGACCCCAACATTGAAGGCTTTCTTTTGAGATTTCACGCCTTGTTCAAGATAGCTTGGCAAGTTGGACATGTGTTTTACAAGCTCATCTGTATCTGCTGTATTTGCCCTTCTAGTCTGCTTCTTTGAGTCACTCCTGGAAGGTAGAGGAGGAGGGCTCCCACGAACATGATTCCTCTCCTTGTGATGACTTTCACCATGAGATGAATAAGGCCTCTCCAGATCAAACCTGTCTCGTAGGTTCAGATTAAGGGTATCTGCGGATGAGAAAGCTCGTATCTCATCTTTTCTTGACCGACGTTCTCTAGAGATGTCACCGGGTCTGATATGGGTTTCCATGCCCTAAATGGACTCGAAACTGCCTCCAGATTAAGATATGCTGACCAATAACGCAATCCTCAGGGCATCTGGCTATCAGAAAAACATTAAACACAGTAGGAGACCGGCAAATAAAAAAAAAGCATCGGAAGAAACCGAGAAATGGCAAAAACACAACCCTCAGGGCTCCTAGACCCGCAAACAAACTAGGCAAAGACGGAAATTTGCATTATTTATTACTTCACTGACAAACCCAGAAAGATAAAAAGGTCCCAACAAGCAATACCTTTCTTCACATTTGGATAACCTTTCCAACCCTCCCACACTTACTTGGTTAGTGTTTTCATTATTTTATAAAATTTGAATATTAGAGGTCAATAATTCACCAAACTAAGCCACAACAAGGAACAAATGAGCAGACAAGCCTGTAAACCCTGCATTCCAGCTCCCCTCACTCATCAAAGCATTGTCCCAAAAACCAATAATTTATGGTAGAAATATTTGAACTACTACAGCAAAGTTAGGCAGTGTGAATGCACAAAAAAAAAAAAAGGATGCCTCAATGTAACCCAATTTGCATGAAGGTGGGGGAGATAAGGAAAGCAACCTGTCTCCAGCATTGGATCCAGATCCTCTCACCGAAGGAACAAGACAAACAAGCCTAAAACTAAAACTAAAGCTGATAACCAATCAACCATCAATGTTGAAAAAACAAACACACTTCCTCCATCTTTACATCTGTATAATTAATGCGCACAAAATCAGATTAAGACTTTCCATGAACTGCCTAGTAAAGTATGGCTACAGATCACAAAATATGATCCATGTTTTCCTGCACTACATATCACTACCCCAATATTCAATCAGATCTGGTCTGCTGGATGGATCCCAAAGAGCTCTAAAAGCAGGCTAATATTCTCTTTTGCTTTAATACAAAAGTGCCGAAAGAGCAGCATGCTCACTCTCGCCTTTACATTTTTCCCAATTAGTTATCCTCTCCACTTCCTAAAATCCACATCATCCAAACAGATACCCATTCTTCAACCATAAAACCTAAAATAAAAATTAAAAATTACCAAAAAAAATAATACCTAAATTTCTGAAGTGTGGGCAGATAAAGCTCCAAATCTCTCCTCCAGAAAATACAAATTAAGATAACAGTTTACAAGTAAACTGAACACCTCAAGAATCAATAAACCCTACTCCACCAAAATCAAGAACTCCAAGCCCAAAGTCAAGCGAAATTTCAATCTCAACATTTCAATCTCAAGCGAAATCAACAATATCAGCAGCCTCACTCACGCCTCGAAATGTCAATCTCAACATTTCAAAAAATCCAACGCAACATCAAAACTTCAAATGGAATGTTGCTGAACAGATAGACTACGAAGAACTGATTCTCGAACTCACCGACTCGCACCACATCCGTCCCTGACGCTCCGCCGAGCAACGCCTGTCGGCCGACGATTCCCTCCAACACACTCACCAAAAAAGCGCGCCAACTATAACGTCAGCGCATCCGCGAAATCCGAAGCCGGAGCAGAATCCTGAAAAGAATGAGAGAGAGAAAAACACAATCGGAGGAGTAATTTACTGAGCTCTAAAGCTCTCTGGCAATATTCGTCCGTCAGTGCAAATGCGCGCAGCAAGCAAAAGCAGCCTTGGAGAGAGAGTGTGGGTCTGGCGATGATGATGAGTTCGATCTTTAATCGGACGGTTTATATCAGGCTTGGGTTTGATCGAACGGTCAATATTGCGGATGGATTTTGATGGAAATTGGTGGATCGCATCGGGCCGTATATGCGTGGTGGGTCCATGTTCGAGACTTTGCTGATTCAATAATCAAATGTATTTAAGGCCCCTGTTATTGTTTTTTAATAGTATTTGATAATAATTAAAATTTTAATTTATATTAGTTGTAGGCATCATTTGATTAATCGTGATGCTAACATTTTAACTATCTGATTTTGAATTTTCAACCATACAAATTGTTTTTTGAATCAGATAATAACTGTTTTTTTTTGGTGTACTACTTGAAATGTAAAATAATACAATAATTTTAATCTAAAATTCGGTTCATGTGGTGTTATTTTTTATTATAATTGGGTGAAATTTTATGAAATTTAATAAATTTGAAGGTAAGTAAAATAAAATATATGATTTTAACTTATAATTTTGCCACAAAACACATCTGATCAGAAGGATTTGCGTAAAGGTTGTCACCGACAGTGACCAACATGTCGCTTTGCGAAACGAATCTTCTGCAACATCAAAACATACAACTTTACATCAAAATTGGGTTGTTTAATGTCAGATTAATGCTATTTGTAAATCCGAAACGACAAACTGAAGCCATTATTGAATACTAGATTTAAATGGTTAATTAAATTTACTAATCTGTAACTAATCATTTTTGAAGTACAGTTTTTTGGTAGCCTAGTCTAGCTAAACGACGCCGTAGGCACATATTGTAAAAGCTGCCGCGTCATGATCTGCCGATCACGATCAGCGGTAAAGCAACGACCGCCACATGCAATGATACGCCGTCGTTAGGTAAACGTGATGAAGGTTGCGAACGTGAGATAATTATGCGTGCACGTGGACACAGGCCCGCTCAATGGGCTTAAAGTTTGGGCCTGGTTTATTTTAGGCCCTTAACTGAAATTTATGAGAATGGCATCCGTGAGTGATTCCATGGCATTTTGGGTATATTCAAATCCACCAAGCTTGACTTCCCGCTTAGCATCGTCCCGTTGACGTGGTCAAAAAGCTTCTCTAACCAAGTGATTAGGGTTCAATTTGAAACTTGTATTAAATAACCGACAAAAATGTAGACCCCAATCGCATGGTTCGATAATTAATTTCCAGCACGAAAAGTATTTATTCGATTTCAAACCTACCTCCACGCCGGGCATAATCATCCCCTGCAGCGCAGCTCACCATCCGCCAAACAATCAACGACTCAGATCAATCGGAACAAGAGTAATCCAATCAAAATCTGCCACGTGTAATCTAGTTTTCTGTTCCGAATGAGGTACGTACAATAAGAGATTCGCAGTTGAGGTTTACAGTACAGTCTGGCGCTACGTTATCCATCTTATCTTCGATGCTCGGCCCAGACCCGCAAGCTCTCCGCTAATGAAATGTTGCCACGTGGAGATCAAAATTTTAGTCACGGGACAGATTTCTCTAAAAACAACAAAGCTGAGTTCACCATAGAATCCAAAATCCAAGCTCGAGACTTTAATTATCGAATTTCCAGTCCAGCGACGACCCAGATGGAGATGGATCACGGGCATCAAGCCATGGACGGGATGGGAGGAGCCGGCTCGATGAGCAAGCCAGCAGACAGCACCATGACGCACAAGACGATGATGCACATGACCTTCTTCTGGGGCTCGCGGGCCGAGATCCTCTTCCCGGGATGGCCGGGGGCCAACGCGGGGATGTACGCCCTCTCCCTGTTCGTCATCTGCGCCACGGCGTTCCTGGTGGAGTGGATCTCCCACAGTAATTTCATCAAACAGGGCGCGGGCAACAAGGCGGCTGGGATATTGCAGACTCTGCTGCACGGGCTGAGGATGGGGCTGGCGTACCTGGTGATGCTGGCTGTCATGTCGTTCAACGCTGGAGTGTTTCTGGCGGCGGTGGCTGGGCACGTGGCGGGGTTTTTCGTCTTCGGGAGCCGGTTTTTCAAGCAGTATTATCCGGAGGGGAAGTCTATCGATCTACCTCCCATGAGCTGCTGAATATAAAAATGGTTTCAGATTACGGTTGAGGTTAAGGAAGTGGTTTTTAATTATTTAGCTATTAAAGTGGGTTTATCTTAGACATGAAGATGTTTATATGCTTCAGTTTTATATAAAATAAAGAGTCTTTTGCGCTCAGTTTGATGATTGGATGATTCAAATTTGATACAAAGTTGCAGTCTTGACACTCAGCTGGACTGATATCTTCAGTTTTCTAATGCTTAGTTTGATGATTGGATGATGCCAATTTGGTACAAAGTTGCAGCCTGGATACTCAGCTGGATTGTCTTGTGCAAATTTGAAGTCGTGATTGGATTATTCAAGTTTCATACAAAGGTGCAGCCTTTGAAGTATGTTCAGCTCGACTGGTTGATTCAATTTTCTAATGCCCGGCCTAGAATTCGATTAGGTTTAATCATTAGTTCAGATATGCTGACAGTCGAAAGAAAGTCGGCGGAGGTAATCCTACACCACGGTGTCGAAACCTAAGGGGGATTAGAAGCGCCCGGAAACTGGACAGAAATCGATTCGGTGGAATTGTTCGAGTGGAGGAGGTGGAGGGTTTGGACTGCAATTCGGGAAGGGTGACAATTCAGAATCATTTAGTATTTTTTTAATTATAATAATTCAATTTAATAGTTTTCAATCAAATTATATTTAAATCAGATTGTAATTTTCAATTTAATAATTCTCAAATTACTTTGTATTTTTCCTAATATTAAAAATAAAATGCTTCTTCCTCATCTTTCTATCACCATAATCGCATCCTCCTTTCACATTCAAGCTCCTCTTCCCTGTCGCCTCATCAAAACCGCTACCTACCTGTCCACACATCCACATTCTTCTTAGACTTTTATGTACTGATCTTTTGTCTGATAAAAATTGACATGAAGTGAACTCAATGTCGTTGTAGTATAGTGGTAAGTATTCCAGCCTGTCACCCGGGTTTTGATTTGATTTATGCGATTGCATTTCATTACAGCACGCGATTGCCCTACTCGCTTGAAATGGTTACATCAGGGTTTATTTCAGCTTGAAATTGTTGCATTAGAATTGTTATTAACTGAAAAATAATGCCGGTGTAATGATTTGGAGTTGTTGACTCGACTTGGAACTGGAAGCGTCTTGTTGTGATTGACCTTGCTTCTGGCGGTTAGGGTTTTATTTGTTTTTCGCGAGCTGCATTTCACACCCCCGCCCTACTTGCTGTAAATTGTTATATTAGGGTTGATTGAGGCTTGAAATTGTTGGATTTGGTTTGTTGTTAGCTGCAAAATTGTGGTGTAGCGATTTGAAGTTCAGACCTCACTTGGAACCGGAAGTCCCCTGTTGTGATTGACCTTGCTGGAAGCAGGTACACGGCTTTGTATGAGTTCAGTCGTATAGATATATGTCTGCAGAAGTTGGTTGTTGATGAGGTCGATGAGCTGATCATCAAGCCAGCTCTCGTGGCCCCGGTGTGGTTACAGGATTGCGCTTGGATTTTGTAACCCGCTGTATCAGTGATTGAAATGGCTCAAGATGTGCCTTATTTGAAGGAGGTAAGAATGAAGAGTTCTGGAAAAGCATTCCTGGGTCGATATTGGGAAAAATTCCGCTGTCAATTTATCGAGACACACACATCTAAGTAGACGAGGTCTAGAGGGTCAGCAGATTTATTAATTCCAGAATGTCACTGGAGTTTAATGGTAAGCATTCGTGTGAGTTTCATTCCCTGTTAGCACCACGTTATTCCCTTACCATTGACCTCTAAGAATTCATTGAAATTTCTCATTCTGTTGTTTTTATTTTCATATTAAGATCATTGTTCTCTAGGCCAAGCAGAATCAGTCCTTCGAATTGCAAGAATGAAGATCGTGCTGTCATGTAGGGGCACACAACAAAATGGCCGACATGTTGGCTGCAGGTTCTCAAGGAGTGGCTTGACAAGTTGGGCATTTCTTTTTATCAAGCACTAAATTCTGTAGCATTTAATTTATATTTTTTTCACTAGCTGTATGCTATACTATGTTATCTTGTAGGATACCATGTCATGAAATTGAGATTGGACCTGACACCCGAGCTAAATCCAAGTGGAGTCAATTTTGCAGGTGAACCCTATGGTTTAGTTTTCACAAGCTCCAACATCAGTTTATTATGCACTTGAGAGGTAATTGACAACAACCCAACCCCTCTAAGCTTCTTGATGCATTCTTTTTCCCTTTCTAAACTTTTTGCACCATCTCGATTGTTTGGGTTTAACACGAGGAGGCTGAGGATGCATCGGCTTCAAAGTGGAAGATCGGCTTTAGACTAGTGGTTTAGGCACGCTGCTGATTTTTTAAAGTGAAAGTTGGGTGTTTTGTCATATGCCGTCCTCTCTCAATAGTGCTGCGTTGGGTCAGCCACGTTGCGGTATGAGGCTATAAAAATTCAATAAAGTTGGTTGTTGTTTTAATTAGTTTTCCCAAAGTCAATTCTGGTTGATTTGGGTGTAAGGAAGAACTTGCTGCTTGATTAGGCACCATTCTGCAGGATCTGGTTTTCTGCTACTCCAATGGAATTAATTACTCCGGGCCATTTCTAGTTTTGAATTCCAAATGGGGTGTGTTAAATATTTTTATGCTAATCATATTCTGCAGCGCGGATCTCCATGACTTGCAATTTGTTTTCAGTTTATGTGTATTAAGGGCTTGTTGTTTTCTCATTTTTGCAGGAGCTGTCGGAGAAAGGGCAGAAGTTTTACAATCTGTCTCCTCATTTCCATGGCAAAGGATCAAGGCTGCCGTGTTGGCAGCTTTCGGTCCCTGTACTGCTTCCTATCCTCAGCTTCTTTGTTTATCCTGTGCCTCTACTGGTCCAGATCCTCGCCTATATGGCATGCTGAAAATCATTTCCTGATGGAGCATCAAAGCCAAGCCATTGACCTCCTTTCATATCCTTCAGCTTGGAACCATCTATCATTTCCCTCAAACCTGCCTACAAAGAGGTTGAAAATCGCTTTATTCGTGAGAAAATGGCCGCAGAAGAATCGGGCAGGTGGGATGGAGAGGCATGCCATGACGCTCCACCTCGGGCTTGCGAAAAGAGGCCATGAGCTCCACATCTTCACCGCATCTTCCCTAAATTCATCCTTCCAGTACCCTCTTAAGAATTTGTTTTTCCATCTCTCGAAGCCAACGTCAGGTGGGTATTTGGACCAGGCCCAGGTCTGGAAGCTGTTCGAAGAGCAGAACTCAACTGGCAGACCGTTTGACGTAGTTCACACCGAGAGTGTTGGACTGATGCACACTCGGGCGAAGCGTGTGACCAACCTTGCTGCGAGCTGGCACGGCATCGCCTATGAATCCATTCATTCGAATATCATTCAGGAACTGTTGAGGGTGCCTGAGGAGCAGGCGTCGAGTCGCTTGACTGAAAATTTAAAGAAAGTTGTGGATGAGGTGAAGTTCTTTCCAAGGTACACCCATCATGTTGCCACCAGTGATCATTGTGGAGACGTGCTGAAACGGATTTACATGATTCCTGAAGAACGAGTTCATACGATTTTGAATGGGGTTGACGAGCAGATTTTCAAGCCCGATGCTGCGTCAGGCCGAGACTACTTGTACCAGGTTGGGATCTCAGACCCCAAGTTACTAGTTTTGGGAATGGCCGGAAGGCTGGTGAGGGACAAAGGCCATCCGTTAATCTTTGAAGCTCTCAACCAGATCCTCTCGGAGAACAAAGAGTTCAGCAAAAGCGTTATCATTCTGGTAGCAGGTGACGGTCCTTGGGGCAGTCGTTACAGGGAGCTCGGCGCAAATGTAGTCGTCCTGGGCCCCTTGGAGCAATCACAGCTCTCAAAGTTTTACAATGCAATCGACATATTCCTAAACCCGACTCTCCGGGCCCAGGGACTGGACCACACGCTCCTGGAAGCAATGATGTCCGGTAAGCCAGTGATGGCAACAAACCTGGCCAGCATCACCGGGTCAGTTATTGTCAACAGTGATCTAGGCTACACATTTTCTCCAACGGTGGATTCGTTAAAGGCCGTTATTTACAAGGTTTGGGCAGAAGGAAAAGGCTCAATGTCCCAGAAAGGCCGGATGGCCAGGCAGCGAGCTTTGAAGCTCTACACCGCTACCAAAATGGTTGCCGCTTACGAAAGACTCTTCCTATGCATTTCCAGCGACCACCAGAACAAGGATGAGTACTGTAAGTACGGACCCACATCCCATCAACGTCTGCTTTGATCAGATTAGTTTAAAGCCTGAAGTTTGGACGATGAGCCAAGTAGAGAAAGGTAACTAGTAGACTCATGAACTTCATGACCTTCTGCAAACCATTTGATTCTGATTACATGGGCACTGTCTGGATTCATGATGCTTCAGTGAATGCTGGGTGTGTGTACTGTGTGGGATCAGGTGAGGACCAGGAGGTTCATAATATTCGATGCAGCAACACACACACACGTCAGCTCCGGAACCAATGGAGTCGAAAGTCAAGGGTATGTGTTACATTATACCATCTCAAGAATCTGCTAATTGTTCCATATTGACATGCTTTATAGAAACTCCATGCTGAGAATCAGATTCTTGATGTTGCATGATTCCTTGGATACTCATTCTCCCATTCTCATTTTGTCCCTTAATTCAGATTCCGAAGCAACCGTGTGTGCAGAAACTAAAGAATATCAAATGCAGAAACTAAAGAAACAGAACAAGATGAACCTGGCAATCTGCCATGGTAGGAAAAACATAAGCATAATGTCTTTATTTCATGAGAACATTATTGAACTACAATAAGCAAGATTACACATTGGAAGGAGCGGTAGCTAGCGCAACTCTGCTCCCCTGTGATGTTTCTTGCTCTTACACACGCTTATATAAGATAGACTGAAAGATAGATTTTTTTTATAGTTGTTGCTTTACATGCCTACTATATCCATAGCACCCCAGCAGCCACCCTATTGTTATAACACCATGTTCCTTCCACAGTAGAGGAAGGTTCTACCACCCAAGGACAGACATGAGCTCCTGCAGTCACATAGGAAAAACATAAACCTTGAAAAAAGTTCAATCACGGGATGATCTAAGGAGATGTCATTGTGCTGAATCTGTGGTGGGGTTTGGGGTGTTTTTTTTTACCTTTTGCAAATAGACAAGAACTCAGTCTTCCCTGGGCTTGCCTGGTTCTAATAATAAAGCGAACCTGCATAAACAAACAACTCTGGTATCAAAAATCATAGACCTAATGAACTCGGATTCGTGTATATCAGTGATCTATCTATCAATCTACCTTGCCACCAGTTTCCTCTGGAGGCTCCCTGGGAGTTGTTCCCATTAGGATCATCATCTTCCTTGTCCTTGTTGTACTGCATCAAAAATAACATACATGCACAGTTAAGACTACACTCATGCACATACACAACTTAAACATCATTTCCAATCATTTGGGTCAGCTTGATGAGGTGCAGTCGGGCAGACTTACGCTGTAGCGCGCTCCGGCAGAATGGGTGGTGGAGGAGCTGGAGGAGTACACATCCTGTCCGCCATAGTAGAGTGATGAACTCAGGTGGCATGGCTGGCCTCCCCTCTCCTGCTGACCCATTCCTGCAATCCCCACAACATTAGATCATCAGAAAAACAACTCTCAAATCTCAAACATGTGAAAAGAAGTTTACAAACTGATCAAATCCAATCTGAAAAGTTACACTGAGTGAAAGGAGAGAGTGATTCTTATCTACCTGTTGATCCCCTCCTGGAGTCCCAACTCTGGTGCTGACCACCCGTAGCCTGAAAACCCAGATAAACCAGGAAACCCAAATCAAAATTCATTAAATATAAACTCGACAGATTGAAAAAGTGTCGCAGACCCAGATGAACCAGATCAGAAAAGGGTTCAAAAACAATGGAAAAGTTTCTTTGATGCACCCACCGGTGGAGGGAACATGGAGGCGAAGATCCCAGCAGATGATGATGACGACCTCTGGGACTCACTAGACCCAAACAGCTCAGAAGCGAATGAGGAAGACGAAGCTGATGATGATGATGATGAACCAGATTTCTTCTGACCCTCCATTGATTGGAAATCGAGGTTGGAGATGGAACTGATCTCTCTCTGATCTCTATATTCTGTGAGTAAAAGAGCAGACAACTTCAACACAACAACAACAACCTCCACAACTTCCTTAAAAGCTTGTGTGTTCTATTTTATCTTTTCTTTCTGAAACCGGTCAAAGACACTGAATTGTTGAACAGCAGAAAACAAACGAGAAAACACAAAAGAACCAAATGGATAAGATTTGCAGAAACAGAACAGCAGCAACAGCAGTGATTGCAGGACAGAAGCACTACACAACAACATGAGATGGGAGAGGAGGAAGAAGAATGAGAGGGGGGCCACTCACCTCCCACGTGCTCCTCACGTGATCTTGTTTCTTGCTTCTTCTTCTACTCCTCTTTGTTGTGATTCAGAAGAGTTGTGGAGATGGATTTGATGAAATGGGGTTGCAGAGGGTTTATATAGAATGAGTTTGGGGATCTTTGAGGGTTTTGAATTCTGTTGATGGCATTAGATTTGTTCCTCCTGTTTTTTCTAATCTTGGAGATTTTTGGGGACTTTTTTATTACTTTTTATTATGAATTTCGATTTAATGTGTTGACATTTGGAAAATGAGAAATCAGAGAACAGAAAAAGGAGAATATTCTTTAATATGAATTTTCTTTCTTGCTTTGATTTTGTGCAAAAATGGATTAATTTCTTTTTGTTCTGTATTTTTCGTATTGTGGACATTTAATTAGAGTGTTGTGTGCTCTCCAACTTGCCCAAAGTGAAAGATTCGTCTCCCATTTGGGACTCTGCAAATTTGTATAGTGACATGGATAATCGCATTCTTGTTGCGGATGAGAGGATTAGTGATTCTAGAAGAATCTTAACTGATTTTACTATATGGTGGTTGAAATGGTTTTAATTATTATGTACACTCATAAATTAAATTTTGTGACAATTATAAATATTTTTTGAATTTTTATTTGGTTCAGCCAATCCAAATACCGCATAACAAAAACGATGCAATTTTGTTTCTTCAAAATGACACAATTTTTAAATTTAATAATTATTTTGTTGATGTAAGAGTTTTAGTTATCAACACATGATTTTTTTTTGTCCGACGTTTTTTATGAATTGTGAATCAACACTTTATTAGTTCACATACTGGTATAATGTAAATTTTTATACACCTATTTGATGTTTATTGAGTAGAAATTATTCAATTCGTTTATGTAACGATCTAAACGGTAACATTATTGAGTAGAAAACTATATAAAACAATTCATTATATTTGATAAAGAAATGATTTTTATGTAATACTACTGTATCATAAATAACAAAAGTTGTTGAAGATTCTATCAGAAAATAATTTTATTTTGTGTCAACATTTTTTCAATCATTCTGAGTTCGAGTGCACTTAGTTATACTTCAAAATCACAGTAGTGAGCTATTTTGAATAAAAAAAGTCAAAATTAATCTATGTTTAGTAGAAAAATTAAAGTTTACATTCATTGTTTTAAAATTATAAATTGACAGCATGATTTATTCAAAATTAGGATGCACTCAAATAATTAAACTGCAGTTTACACGTGTGATTTTGATATAAAAACGCAACATGCAAATGTGGTCTTTAAAAAATTAAAACATATTAGAGAGCATTTAAAAATAAAATAAAATAAATAGAATTTAAGGGGGGAAATCCCCTTTTTATAGCGAGCTAAAACAATATAATTTTATTAATAATCAAAATAACAATATTTTAAACCGGGCAACACAATAATAGTATGCGCAGGATCCGATTTCCAGTGTTTGTATCATTTTCTAAAAGTCATTGACTCACTCTCATTTTTGTCCCCCCGAAAGACTAAAAAACTAACGACCAAGGTTGTCTTCTAGTCATAAAATCATTTGAATGCATTTAAAATGTTATCCAACATTATCATAACTAAATTTCATCCCGATCACATCCGAGAAAATTTTATAAATTAAAGTAATCGCGTGCCATGCATAAATCAAAAATTAATTTGAATTTTGAATTTTTTTAGCATGACACGCACTCTTAATCAATTTATTACTCTACTTTATCAATTTGGTATTATCTGATTTCTCTTTGACTTATTATTTTTATGTGAAATTTTATTATAAACATTTAGATGATGAATTTTAAAATATTCATATCGAAATTTACATTGGCAATATATTTTATTATAATTTTATAATATTTATATTTTAAATAGTTGATATTTTAAGTGACAAATAAAAAAACAGCAATTACTCTACAAGACAGTACAAGTGCTAGTAATAAATATGAATGGAATCTCTCCATCAATGTTGAAACTAGCAATATGCCTTTTAGAAACAAAACAATGCAAACAACTTCCAAGCCAGATTCAAATAACTGTAAACCACCTCCACCAGACCACCACCTTATTATATAACACCACCTTAGTTTATCATTTAGGCCAGATGGGTACTTGCACAAGAATTTCGGTGCTGCTGATGTGAAGAGGGCCGGATTCAAAAGAGTGAATCCGGCCCTATTCCAGGCAGCAACTGATTTTACTAGCAAAGTTATAAATTTATATAAACTTACGTGTGAAGCGAGGGCTGGATTCAAAATAGTGAATCCGGCCTTCTTTCAGGCAAGAACCGGCCTTGCTAGCACGGTCATAAATTTATATGTATTTTCTTCAAATTAGCATCCGTTTCGTTTCAACCTGTATGGATGAGAACCAGCTACGGACTATTTGGGGTTGCCGTTTTAAGAGGCGGTTTAGGAGAAAAGGACCTCAGCTTTGGGGTGGGGTGTGAGGGACAAATGACCCTACAAGGAGTATAATTCGAAATGGATAGGTAGATGGAGATAACTAGATAAGGATGGTCGACATTATTCAATTCCATGTTTCATAGGCTTCTTAAGACAGGTAAGATTGGATATGCTTCTCCTTTTCCTAAAGCTCTTTCTCCACACACAACAAACACTGAGTTGACTAAAACAGCAAGTAGGATGATCATATGCATGCTCTCCAGCTATACCCTATACCTGTCCCATGTTAGATCCTCGTTGCATTTGTGATTAGGGTTTTCGCTTATCTTCAACACCCTGAGACCTCATCTGACCCAAAGCCTACGCACGTGAAAAGACCCCACTGGTTAGCGTAAAGGGTGACTCAGATATCGGATTAGCACATGTTAAAGGAGATATGGAGGGTCCAATGAACATGTGAACTTAGACTAGATGCTATCCCTAGCACTATTCCAAACAAGCATCATATCCCATAGAAATGTCCATGTGCATGTCGATGTGCATGTTTGTGAACTGAAAGTAAAAAATTCTAGCAGCATTTACACAACATGTTATAAGCTCATGTAATGTAATGTAATCTCCGAGGGTAAGTCCAAATCTTGATCTGAAAAAGTTGGTAGTAATATGCTATTGAGTATTGGATTAGATCCGGTCAAAGAAGGAAGAACATTCTCATATGAGATTTGGGTATAGAATATGAATGAAATCAATGAATGCATGCATACAAGTGAACAGATCTTGTAATGTGAACTATTAGGTGTTGATCTGTCGACAAAGAGAATGCGAATGGAATAACTAGACAGCATGTAAAATAAAAGCCTAAATCATATTATAATGAAGAACGCGTGTTAAAGCCTAAGCCTAAATCATATTTAAAGATATGCAACAAGCTAATAAAATGCTTATAATCACTTGATGCAAATCTGACTCAGGTATCAGAATAAGATCGGGAAAAGAAGAGAAGGTAGGGAGAAACTGAAAGAGAATGAGCAAAATCTGACTCAGATACGAGAATCAGATCAAGAAAAGAGAATGCGTATAAGCAAGAAATTAAAAGAGAACGAGAAAAACGTGAGCGGCAGAATTTGAACCTGCGTGGGCAAAGCCCACATGATTTCTAGTCATGCCCGATAACCACTCCAGCATGCTTACCTCTGCAGCGCTGCACATCACACTATCCCCAGAGCACCGCAGATCCTGAACCTGCACATACAAAATCCAAACATGCAATGCCTGGGTGGAAATTTCGCACATGAAAAAAAAATTTTGGTTTCAACTTATGACCATGTAGAGTAGAAATGATTTGGTAAAATCAGTAAAAGAAAAACAAGGTCTGGTTCAACATGAATGTTTGCTTTTTTTTATAGCTGGTGACGGCAGTTCTCTTTCGCACAGCGACTGAGGCTTTTATCCTGTGTAATAAGTCGTGCTTCCGTTCCATCAAATTTCCCTGTCTTTTATTAAAGCAGCACGATTTGGAATCATATGCAATTGGTTGAAGCTAGCCTGCATAGAATTAAAAATAAAAAAAATTGGGTTACAGATATGGACGTGGTCTGTATTTTGTAGCCAGTTGGGTAATATAACTTTAACTGTTGAAACAGGTAAAGAAGAGTACGCATAGAGGTGCCATGCAATATAATTAAATTAGGGAATGTGAGTGGGATATAGCGAACCTCAGCGTGCACCAAATATCTCCTCGGGCGGATCATAAACATGGCTATCAGGAAATATATCCTCAAAGTCTTGTTTGACTCTGTTTCTCAAGATGGGATGAGGAAGCAGGCCCTTCAACAAAATTCTGAAAGGCAACTCTTCTGGAGGATCAGGTGAATTCTTCATGTGTTCATAGACATTCATCGCATCAGCTGGAGAACCGAACTTCAGGAAGCCTCTGATAACTTCCGTGTAAGTCTGAGAATCAGGGTATAAGTCCTCCTTCCTCATGCTTTCCCACAATTCCATGGCATCATCCATTTGTTTACTTCTTGCTAATGCAACTACCAAATCTTTGTACAAGAAGACATCGGGCTTGTACCAGTCTTGCTTTCGGATGACCTTAAATATCTGCTTCAAATGGTAGTTGATTAAGTCACCGTAACAAATGTATTTAATTCATTGTCTACATTCATGACCCACTTAATTGAGGATAAACATGCAGATTGAGAAATAATTGAGTGAAAAATAATTTAGCACAACTGAAATATAGATCCCAACTATTATCATCAAAGACTAGATATGTTATGATCAATTGACCAACCACCGAGATGCAAGATAATAAAACAAGCAGTTTCAATGAGTTGATATGTTTTCTCAAATAAAAAGCAATAACAATCAATAGATCTGATCCATATATAATGCACAGGCCAAGGGTTCAAAAAGAGTGGAAAAAGCATAAGAGACAGTAAGGAAAGACGAAACAACCTTGACGGCCAAAGCAACCTCCTCCTGGCGCTCAAGTTCAGTAAGAACGGCAATCAGGTCCATTTTCAAAAGCCTCATCACGTGGCTTTTAATAAACTTTTCAAGCTGGTCCTCATCATTCTTAAATCTCTTCAAACCTTGTATCACAAACAAAGCCTCTTTACCAATAAGTTTCTTCCCTCGCCACAATGACCCTCGCGGCCTCCCGTCATGATAGTGCTGCTGCTGCATATTTGGATTTCCACAGAAGCGGGATTCTGTAGATGAGCTGTTCTTCGAACATGTTGATTCGATGACTCCTACATTCGGTACTCTAACTAGATCCTTAAGAAATAATGATGCGCAAATGGGTACTCGTGCTTTCAATGCTGCCCGAACTGCCATAATCCCTGTAACAAAAGGCATACTCAGAATCCAGATATCGCAGAACCTGCATTGCGACATCATACTGATTTTACCAGATACATACAACCTAGTAACACCCACCACCAACACTAATCTATCAGCTCATCTTTCTAAAACACAGAACACCAATATAAACACCAACCACTTCCTTCCCATATCAAACCTAGTCAGCCAGGCACGCTAAGAGCACATCACACAGGCAACTGAGTATTAAAAAATAAAAGCACAGGATGAAACTCACCTCAAGGAGCCACCAACCGTCTACAGTAGTGTAACCAGGCAAGAAAACGGTGGACCCAAGGCTAATTCAACGACTAGTAGACAACAAGCTCAGCGAGACATTACGTCGAACAGGTAGCAGGCATCGTAGTTAGAACCCTAATCAGCCGAACAAAACCGGCATTGCCAAACAAAACACGTCGAATCTGACAAAGATGACGCTGAAGTGATTTAATCTGGACCACCTCGCATCTCGAACCTCACAGTACACAGTTTCGATAGAAGAGTGACGAAGGAAGAACCACTCGAGCGCGAAGCTTCTGATTTTCGTCCTGCCAATTCTCAACGCATTTATTTATTTAATGATTTTTTATTCATATTGACAGGAAACATGTAAATAATGCCAAGAAAGATAAATATATTTTGCAACAAAATATTTTTTTCTGACATAATTATTTTATAAAATATAAAACTGCAATTTCAAATTGATTTTGGACCGGGTAGTTTTGAATGCGAAAACCAATGTGTGTTGCCACTTGCCCCATGTAATTTAAAATGTAACTATTAGAAAAAAATTTAAAAAATTTATGAAATCATTACTTTCCACATTTACAATTAGGATTATCCAAACGAAAAATGGTGCAAGAAAATAAACTTATGGATTTAAATACAATTTACAATTCTATTCCTTAACTAATATTATTACATGATTTATATCCGTTCACCTAAGACTATATTTTTTTATCATCAAATTAAATGATATCGTTTTTTTACACAAATAAATTCATATATTTCATACTAAACATATTTTATTACTGTAAAGATTTTATAAAATCAATTTTATTTTATGAATCAAACCCAATGAAATATTTTAAATTAATCAAAAAAAATTACATCATGTTTGTCATAGTTCAGACCATAAGTGGTGAAACCATGATAGTTTGAGTCTCATTTAGGTCTTTCCCTACATATTATTACTAATTACATATTGGATATGTTAGATAATGCTCAATAGAAATTAAAGTTAAGTCGTTTCTATTGATTGTTGAAATCAACAAGGTGTTGGCCTAGTGGTATTGGTTGTTGTGTAACAATCTCAAGGTCATGGGTTCAAGCTCCGTGCGCGTGAGCTGACCCGCAGTGAGTATGGGCGTACACTATAGTGTGTAACCACTATAGATCCCCTTTTAACAAAGAGAAAAAAAAATCGATTGTTGAATTATTTGATTGTATCTGTTTTTAATTTGTTGTTTATAAAATACAAAACCGTAATTTGAAATTGGTATTTTGTGAGTGAAACCGTATTTTGTTATGATTGTTTTTGTCTTCTAAATCACTAGTACTGCAGTTTTTGTACGGGTTTTCAAACACTAATTGGAGACTGTAATTTTATTCTGCGAAATAAAAATGAAAGATAAGAAATAAATTAAATTAATTATGAAGAATTGCAGGTGGAGCTTATGATAATCATCACATTAACGATGATCGAATCATGAGTAACTTGTAAATAAAATAATAATAATAAAATATACCAAAGCTGCAGCTGCAGCCAGCAACATCCTCTGCCAGACAGTTTGTCAGATCCAACTCATGAACCACCTCCAAACCCATACGAAACGACACCGTCCGCTCCATCATCATCACCTCCAGCTCCAATCTCCACTGCCGACCAGACAAAATTTTCATATTTTCAAAACAAAAACAAATAAATAAAACCACCTTCAAAATCCCTCTAGTACCCGATTCGGACAACCTCAAAATCGGTCACCGAATCCGATCGCCTCGTCGTCCACGGCCTCCATTGCCAAAACGGTTCCTGCGATTCTCGCCGTCGGCGGCGGTTCGCACCGGATCTCGTGCAATCCCGACCCCAACTGGTCCAACCCCTTATCGACCGGTTTAAGGAAAAGGTTAGGTATTTTCATGATTGGCGATCCGGGTGTTGTTGTTCTCGATCGGGGTGTTGATTTCCTGGTGGGATTTGAGATGGGGTTCGGTTCGATTTGACATTCTCGTGTTTGTTGATATTAGGGCTTTGGCAGATCTATGGCGCACAGGGTTGACCACGAGTATGATTACCTGTTTAAGATCGTATTGATTGGAGACTCTGGGGTTGGGAAATCGAACATTTTGTCGAGGTTTACGAGGAATGAGTTTTGCTTGGAGTCCAAGTCCACCATTGGAGTGGAGTTTGCTACTAGAACTCTCCAGGTGCGCCTCTTGCATTTCCCATCACTTGAAGATTTATGTGATCTATTTAATATATTTCTTACCTTTTGTTTTTGATTATGCTGTACAGAAATGATACATTTATATTCATTTCGATGCTCGATTTTTAGAAGATGGCGTGTCGATGATATAAGCATTGTTTTAGTGGTTGAAATTTGCATTTGGTTTTATGTCATATTAAGCGATTTTGTGCTCTTGAGTTCAAATTTTCGTACACATTGGTCACTTTTTTGAAGTCTGCCGCTTGGGTGTTTCGAGCTTGTCATACTCGATTTCCTTGTTGCACGAGTCAGACATGCTTTCTTGTTGCTTGGTTTAAACAGCACAGTTGATGTATTGTGCGATGCCTTGAGTTTTGTGGCCTTATAGATCATCGGATCAAAGTTCAATAGGTCCTCACAAAATGTCAGGTTCAGATAGGTTTGTGGCTAGTTTTGAAACTTTGGAGGATGGCCAGTACGCATATAGCATAGGTAGAAATGCGTTACTTACATGTTTAATTTCTAACGACGTGTCATCAGTTTGACGACGCTTAAATTCTTAGCTGTTTTTTTCACAAAGTTACTAAAACTTTTAATTACTCCATTCCATTACTCTTCAGCGCCGCACATTGCAAAGTCATCGAAGCATTTGAGGTCTTTTTTTCCTATTCGTGTGGTTTAAAAATTTTCTCATACGCTTCCACAGTATCTGCCATTCGTCTACGAGGATGTTTTGTCGTTTCTCCTTATTCTGAAACAAAAATAGTATCTTTTCAGAGTCCGCATTTTATAGAGATTCTTGGAGTTTTAGCGTCAGTGAAAGTGAAGCATTAGAGACCTTAACAATAATTACTTGACGGATCTTCTAGTGTTTTTGACTCTGCCATGCTCGATTTGTCTTTGGCAACATTTCTTCCGCTATAACATTAATAGGTGATATTCGCCGTAGGTTGATGGGAAGACAGTAAAGGCACAAATATGGGACACGGCAGGTCAGGAGCGTTACCGAGCCATCACAAGCGCCTACTACAGGGGCGCTGTAGGCGCCTTCCTCGTCTACGACATAACAAAAAGACAAACCTTTGACAACGTCCAGCGCTGGCTCCGTGAGCTCCGCGACCACGCCGACTCCAACATCGTCATCATGATGGCCGGCAACAAGTCCGACCTGAACCATCTCAGAGCTGTGTCAGAGCGTGATGGCCAGTCCATGGCCGAGGCCGAAGGCCTCTCCTTCCTCGAGACCTCCGCCCTGGAAGCCACGAACATCGAAAAAGCCTTCCAAACCATCCTGACCGAGATCTACCACATTGTGAGCAAGAAAGCCCTGGCGGCTCTGGAAGCGGCCGCCTCGCTCCCCGGCCAGGGCACCACCATCAACGTCTCTGACCCATCCGGCGGCCAGAGCAAGACAAGCTGCTGCTCCGCTTGAAAGACGTCTCCGGCCAGGTTCAGCGTCATTTTTCCAAATTTGAAAATTGTAGAATATTTTCTTGACCGCCATTGACCGGTTACGAATAGGTCAAAGCCCTTGTTTCTATATATTCTTCCCTTTAGAAACTTGTTTTACAGAAGGATACTTCTAAGGATGCAGAAGTGTAGACAGAGATCCATGAGGAGACTGATGGGTGCGGCATTGTTTTTCATTTTGCTTTCTTTTTGTCAAATTTATACTTCTTGACTTGTAATAAAAAATGTGCTTTTTCACGTATCCTCGTCCTCAAAAATCTGCAGGCTACGGTTTTCAGACATTGGGCCGTGTTTGCTGGTTGGAAAATCTCAGGAAATTGAAAATAAATGGATAAATTGAAAGAATTTAGGTTTGGTTTTGAGATAACTAAAATGAATGTAGTATCATCATAGTTCGAATAAAAAAATTATTATAAGAGAAATTCAATAGATAATTAAAAAATTTATTAATTTTATATATCTTTCATAATTCTTATTTATGAACAAAAATCAATGTGATATATATATCTATATATATAACATAATAGGATTGGGAGCGTCGTGACACTCCCGGTCGATTCGGTTCGGTCCCGGTTGGTTCGGTTTGATTTGAAATAGGTCTGTTCGGTTTGGTTCCGTTTGGTTCGGTGCGGTTTTAAATGTTAGTGGATCGGTTCGGTTTTAAATTTTTGATTTCAAATTTCAAAAAACTGATGACGGGTACTCTGCCTTGTATATATATAATTTGAGAAAATCAATAATTTAGTTCGATTTTTAATTTTTCTCAAATCGAACCGATCCAAACCCGTCGGTTCGACGGGTACTCTACCTTATATATATAATTTATTTCATTCTCAAATTTATTTCCTATTCAATTTTCTCAAATCAAACCTATCGTAAAAATAACACAAAAAAAGTTTCAATGGCTAATTTTTTATATTTTTTATTTTTATACATGATGAAATAGTTAAAATTGAAAATATTATTAAGAAAAATGATAAAGGCAGGTTGATTTAAATTGTAAATTATGAAAAATGAAATATTAAAAAAAACAGCACACGAAAAGAGAAGGGTGGCGATTGGATTAGCGGATGAGTCAAACTCGAAGCCTCCGATTTTTCGATTTTCTTCCGACAAAAAAAATTGAAAATCGAGCGATCGCCAGAAAACGACGAGCGAACGAACGAACGACTCCATCATCCGACAGCAACAACCAATTGATAACAAAGCTACACGCTTTGGCTCCTCCGCCGCCTCCAATCGCATCGCCGTCTCCGCCACATCCACATTCATCAGACCCTCAAGATTAGGTCTTTTTCGAATTTGGGGATTATCGGAGGGGTGCGGAGCAGATTCGAGGTTGTGGGGTCGTGCTCAAAAGGAGATTGAGAGAAGGGTGCGTAGATCTGATGGCGGCGCAGGAGGCGACGGAGATGGACCCGGCGGTGCTGGATGACGTCATAAGCAGGCTGTTGGAGTTCCGGCACGTGAGGCCGGGGAAGCAGGTACAGCTCATGGAGTCGGAGATCCGGCAGCTTTGCACCGTTTCGAGAGAGATTTTTCTGCAGCAGCCGGCGCTGCTGGAGCTGGAAGCACCCATCAAGATCTGTGGTGAGTGGTTTGTCAAATGATCAAATCTGTCTTATCTTAATGTTAAATTTCATGCCTTTTGAATCTGCCTGATGCTAAATTTTAGGCCTTTTGGTTGTGCTGGTTGAGATAGTTTTAGTTTAGCTGCGGCTGGCTTTGATCATGTTGAATGGTTTTCGGAGTTTTGATTGGATGTTCTAGTACAGATTCGTTGTTGTGGAGCAGAATGAGTTGTGTGTATGGTCGGTTTCCGATAACTTTTACGAAAGTCGACGAAATTTCAGAGCTTGTTCCACCCTATCAAGGGAACGTTGCTTTGCTGTTGTGAGCTTGCACAGGCAGCTGCATTTGCTTCGGTTGCACTCTTATGTTTTTTGTGGATTCGTTGTTCTTTTACTATTTGATCTTTATGGATTAGTTGAATGTTCTCTCGGGCGTGACCTCACTTTAACTAGAATTGAGCGACGATGCACCATTTGATCATTTCTCACCTTGAATTTCGTTTGCCATAAATTTCATATCAGTATTCAACTTCAACATCAAAAGGTCACTCTTTATTGACTTTTCTCGATCATATGATGTTTTGACTTGCCTACTTGGATGTCGTAGAATGTTTGCCATGCTCAGATATCTTATTTATTTCACATGATGTTTTGGTGAACTTGCTTCGGGAAGCATTTAATGTCGTATCCTGGTTGATACCAGTCTTGCTGTTGGGTTTCATTTATTCAAAGCCCATCATGTCATCAATGAATCATACTTGGACAAGATTGGGTCTCGCCCATTGATGCATCATAACTTTTATGCTCTGTTTGTTCCAGGGAAAATAAGGGGAAAGGAAATTCGGAGAGAAAGTGAATTTCTGTCGGATTCCATTCCATTTTTCTCTTGTTTTGGTTATGTGTGGAAAATTATGGAGAAAATATCAGAACACTTTTTGTTTTGATCAAATATTCTTCCCAGTTTCCATCTTATTTTCCTCCCCCAACTCTTCCTCAACCAAACAAAAGATTCATTCTCATTCCTCTCAATTTTTCCTTTACCGCAAATTTTTCCTAAACCAAACATGGCCTGAGTATCCAGTGATTATTGCTTATTTACAAACTCGCTCCGGTCTGTAATAATAGTCATTTAAGGTTAAATTGAGTGCGTTAAGGAGATATTAATAATAATAGTTCATCAAATTTATTAGGTACGTGTTTAATGTATTTTTCATAATTTCGCATAAAATGTAAAATGTAGTATTTTATTACTGATGCACTCTGTCCTCCGTCTACATCAAGGTGTCATACTCGGTTATTAAATAACATACTCACATTACTGGCTGTATTTTTCTGAAGCGTTTTACATTTATTGATTTTGCAGGCGACATTCACGGGCAGTACGGCCACCTTCTGCAGCTGTTCGAATACGGCGGCTTCCCGCCTCAAGCCAATTACTTATTTCTCGGAGACTACGTGGACCGCGGAAAGCAAAGCCTTGAAACCATATGCCTTCTGCTGGCCTACAAAATCAAGTACCCCGAGAACTTCTTCCTTCTGAGGGGCAACCACGAGTGCGCGTCCATCAACAGGATCTACGGATTCTACGACGAGTGCAAGCGCCGGTTCAACGTCAGGCTTTGGAAAGTCTTCACCGAGTGTTTCAACTGCCTTCCCGTTGCGGCCCTAATAGATGACAAGATATTGTGCATGCACGGAGGCCTTTCTCCCGAGCTGGCAAACTTGGACCAGATTCGGAACTTGACTCGCCCGACGGACGTCCCGGAGTCTGGCCTGCTTTGCGACTTGCTGTGGTCAGATCCTAGCAAGGAGAGCGCGGGTTGGGGGATGAACGACAGGGGAGTTTCTTACACGTTTGGCGAGGATGTGGTTTCGGAGTTCTTGACGAAGCATGATATGGACCTCGTTTGTCGTGCCCATCAGGCGAGTCCCATGAGTCCCAGTTATTGTCATTTTCGTTTCGCTTCTCCGTTTTTTATTTGAAAACTAAAGCTCATATTCGAATTAACGTTTTTATGTTCAGGTAGTGGAAGATGGGTACGAGTTCTTCGCTGACAGGCAACTCGTCACAATATTCTCCGCTCCCAACTACTGCGGAGAGTTTGAAAACGCTGGGGCAATGATGAGCGTTGACGAAAGCTTGATGTGCTCGTTCCAAATCCTCAAGCCATCCGAAAAGAAAAGGCTTCTGTGACGCAAATGTCAGAAAATCACCAGCAAAGGTTAGAAAATTACTTCTCTCTCCATTCTACATTTATTTCTTTGTGGATCCATATAGCTCAAATTGATGATAACAGGGCACAATGTGTTTTAGCGACAGACCATTAATCTTTAGCGACAAATAGTTGCATTAGCGACCAGTTTGCTCCATTTGTAAACATTCTATGCCCTTGACATTGCAAAGGCCTTATTTCTTTCCACTTAAATACAACTATTATAACAAATGTTTCTGTAGTCATCCTGTGGTCGAATCTGACTCTGAATGTTGCTGAATTTTGAAGCAGGTTCGGCGTTAAGGAGAGCTTCTAGCCGGAGAAACACACGGACATGGAATATAAGAGATGGGACGCGATCCTGGGATTAACGTGTTGTAAAAGCAAGTTGTTTAATGTATTGTTTGAAAAGAAAAACAGTCAGCCTTTTTATTCTGTGCAAGATTGCAGCATTGTCTTGAAAAAAAGTGTTTTGCTTCCTTTGGTGTTGTGGAAGACAGTTGCAATCTTAACAGTACTAACGGTCGCTGAAGAGTAAAAGGTCGTCGCTAAATTGGAAGGGTCGTCGCTAAAGTACAAACGTGGTCGCAATTTGAAAAATATTTATAGAAAACTCGGGCTGGATTGGAACTTATACAGACAGCAACCAAATGAATTCAACTGAATGTCTATGAAGTTTGATCTGTGGATTTTTGGAATGAGATAAATAGTTCTATGGCGTGGACAGCTGATGATGTCGCTTATCTAACTGACACAGACCCATCTCGCTTCATTTTGATGAGACTGCTCTCTATGTTCCGTAGAATGGGTTTGTATCTGCAAAAATCGAAGACGGCGAATATGAAAATCCCGTATAAAATGGGGGAGCTGACCAAGATGTGGGAAGAGAATATTACAGTCGTGTGAGATTGTTATAAGCTTGAGTTGATTGCTGTAGTTGCACGGACAGCTGCATTACTTCCGCTGATAATGCCTCGCCTCTACTCTGCTCTTTGACGACTTGGCTCTACATGAGGAGGAAGGACATGTTCTTAATTAGGCCCGGAGAGGCGAAAAAGCGGAAAAGCATGAGTTCGCTATTTACCTTCAAGGAAACAATCTCACTAGGGCTGGCATCGCCTTGTGAGGAGGGCATGTTAGCTTGCTCCATTCTTAACTTGTCTAGTAGTGTTCGGAGCTCCTCATTTTGCTTCAGACAATCTTTCAGCTGCCAGCGTCAAAGTGGTTAGAATTGGTCAATTAGTATTCTGAATGTTTTTGTGGTTTGATTTATAGACATTGAAAAAGGAACTGTGACCTTAAAATTGGAAAGTACCTGACTCTCCCAACGTGCACCAACACCCACTGCCTCCTGATATGCGGCGGAGAGGTTTGAATTATCCTCGAAAAGTCGTTCTATGTCTGTAGATTGAGAGTCAATCTGCCAAGATATGGCATCGTTACTACCATGTTGACATTTGTGAAGTTGCTACAGAAATAAAAATTCTGCCAACCTCCGTCAAGAGTTTCTGCCGGCTTGTTTCTAACCTCTCAACCATTACAGCCATGTCATGCAGCTGCTTCTCAAGCTTTTCTTTATCTTCCTGCACCCCTAAATCAAACAAAAATCAACACCTACAACACTGTGATCATTCACTAATCTTCTGAAATTTATCTAGCAGGGAAAAAATACCGCAGGGAGGCGCATACGAAACAGGAAATGGCAGAAATGAACAAACTAACAATAATTTGCAAACAACAAATAAAATATACTTGCCTTTGTGAATGGCTTCTGAGTCCCATTTCCGGAAGACTCCTCTGCAATGGAGGAAAACAAAAACAAAAAAAAACTCTGTGATGTATGTTCTATCGAGTGGGCATCTGCTAGCAATATAAAACATGAAGCACTCAAGCATCTTGACTGTGGTACTCGTTTGGATCACACAAAAAATCTCGAGACTAAAACTTTTTCTAGCTGATACCTGAGACTTTTTGGGTCAAAGCAGCAAGTTTCTCTTCAACCTCTTGTTTTTCAGAGAGAAGGGTAGACATTCGAGCTTGCTCTCTCACATATTGTTCTTGTTCTTGCTGTCGCAATGCCAACACTTGCTACATATTGTAAAAACAATAAGTCACTTCCAAAAAATTTAATTGGGACGTAAAGTTAGGCCACTTCATAAACATTTAAGAACCTGCAGCTCAGATTTAATCTTTGCAAGTTCTTTTTCCAAGGCCTCATAATTATTCGGAGTATTTCCCATTGGCATGTTTGCACTAGGCACAGCACTCATCATTTGCTGCTGTATCGAATTTAATTCTGACCTTAGCGCTGCAGCATCTTCCTCAGCCTAAGGCAGAAGATAATAAGATAGAAAATCATGAAATTGCAGCCTGTAATGGAAAGAAAAGAAAAGCAACAATACAAGGAAATTTCATACCCGATATTGTTCTTCTTCTGCTTCTTTCAAACGTTTCTTCAATGTACGAAGCTGGGCAGAGAAGTCCTCCTAGGAGAGCATTTATTTAGTTACCCAGCCTCATGAAGTGGGAAAGAGGCAAGAAATCAGACATGCTACAATGATAAAAAAATTTTACCCGAGCGACCACAGCTGCATCTTTCTCCATTGCAACATCCTTTAGAGCTTTTCTCAGGGTTGGTACAGTGTTCTGCTCCTGCAATTAGCAACAACAGTCAAAGATAAAGGCCTACGTTTACCGTATTTTACTAACCTCAATAAATAATATACTAAATGAATCCATGAAACAATGCCTATTAACTCCATAACAAGCATTTACCAAATCACTCAAGCGCTTCTGCAACATGCCATTCTCAGCTTCTGTAGTTTGCAGCTGCAAGGAGTTCCCAGAAAAAAAAATCATCAAGAACATAAATAAAAATACTTTCTCCGAATACCCAATGCAGGAGAAATAAGAACCTTCGAATGCAACGCCCTGTTCTCCTCCTCCAAATCTGTATTCTTTCTCTGTAGATCCTTCAGCTGCGATACCAACCCACTGATATCCGTCTACCACCATTAAAAAAAACAAAAAAATCAGATCCTAACGGTATAGCTAAACTATAAGTTCTTAAACAAAGCTCTTTCCCTAACAATCCACCACCGGATCCGTAGCTCTACTTAGGTCTACTGAGATATATTAATTAACACCTAGAAACATATCAAGCATCGTGATGTTGTCTTCTATCCATCATTCGACAAAGAAACAAATTCTAACCCCGCAGAAAATTTTTTCAGCTAATTTATGCGTACATTTATACCAAATTTCAATAGAAACTTCATTCAAGCCCTAATATTTGTCATCCTAGGCTAACAGAGAAGCTTGGCGCTAGGGTTCAACATTTCAAAGGCTTAACTAAGACAAGGAGTATCCAACCTCTGACAAGCGGTTTCCACTCTCAGATTTCCTCATACCGGAAGCATCTGAGCAACATAAAATAATCATCACAGCCATCCAAATCTCAATGTCACAGAACTGCAGAACGAAAAACCGATGCCTCCAAAAATAAATTAGGATTAAACGAACAAAAAGATCACAAACCATTAGGAACGGGGATCTTGCCCAGATCTGGCCCAGACGACGCCTTGCTCAATCTCTCCGCCGCCCTCTTCTGCCGAATCTCTTCCAGCTAAAATCAACAAACCGACCAATAAATCAATCAGAAACGCAACTCGATACTAAAAATCTTACAGAAACAAAAAGGCATCAACAATCTCACCGTTCGGCGACCTAGCGTCGCGTGGCGGGCATCCATGGAGATCAACCTACGCTACACCGATCAACAATTGCTCGAAGGTTTCACGCTGAGGAGAAAATCGCCAATTTGGCGACTCGAAATAATTTTATTTTTTTAAAAAAAATCTATTTAGTTTAAGAAAAATTTACACTTTAAATTACAAAAATGACAATGATAATATATAAACAATCAATATACATAAATCTTAAAAACATTGTTCATCTCAGTCTGGGTGGTGTAGTTGGTTATCACGTTAGTCTCACACACTAAAGGTCCCCAGTTCGAACCTGGGCTCAGACATCATTTTTTTTTGGATTTTATAAATCCATAATGCTGAAAGTTTTTAATACACTTCCCAGTTCACACCTATAAAAATTCATCATATTTTTTTTTCTTATTTAAAACACTAAACCATTTTGTATTTAAAAAATATTCTTATTTTTTCATCCCTAAACTTTCCCCAAGTCAAAAATTCTTCTAATTTTTTCTATAAATACTCTCAAATCTTTCTAAAACCAAAACAACTTAGACTTTTTTCGGTTTAAGAAAAGTTTTATGAAGAATAAAATGAGATAGAACTTCAAAATTTGATTAATTGGTTTATATTGAAAATTTTTAGGAAAAGAAGTTTGGATAATAAGTTGTATGAAAATTTTTATTCATACTTTTTATGATAAACAAAAATAATGATTACAAATAAAAAAGTTAAATAGATTCCGTAAAACATATTATTTTCATTATAGTTTTTTTTTTTTTTTAAAGGGGATCGATAGTGGTTCCCCACTTCCCCCTTGGTGGTCAGGGGCCGCACACCCTCTCCACTTTGATAGTGTTACGCCCATACTCACTGCGGGCCAGCTCACGCGCACCTCCAGCGTATCTAAGCGTAAATGCGATACCAACATGGTTTGAACTCAGGACTTTGGTGTTGTTAGGTGTTGTTAGACAACACCCAAGACCACTAGATTATAATGTTCTTTCAATAATATTTCCCTAAACAAAGACAGCCTAATAGAACAAGGCATTTAGCGTTACATTTTTTTGCTTTAAAGATCCGAGCTTTATATATACATTTACTTTTTCCCGATCACAACAAATCCACAAGAAAAACAGACCCCAACGGTTACATTCATCACAAAAAAACCTTAACACAATCTTCCATCAGCTCCTCCTCAAATCAACAACCACGACACTAACATTATCCGTACTATGCCTGGCCAGCGCCAGCTTCGTCAGCAGCATCGACGTGTCCGCGCACGCCTTGTCATCGCCCTCTCCCCCCTCCGCCCACGGCGATTCTGGCAGCCCCTTCCCGCTCAGGCACATCTTGGCCACCCCGCACGCGGTCCCGTTCGACACCACGTCCCACAGCCCGTCGCTCGCCAGGATGAGGCACTCGTCCTCGGGCGCCCGGTCGGTGATGGTGATCTCGGGCTCGCAGATGACGTAGGGTTTGAGATAGTTGTCGCCTATGGCGCGCGACATGGCGAGGACGCCGAGCACGCGGGGACCATCCCAGTAGATCACGCGGCCGCCGGCGGATTCGATTCGGTGAAGCTCGTCGGGCCTGTCGGGCTGTAGTACGAGGAAGAAGAAGATGGTTAGGACACGCTGCACTCATATAACGAGACACGTATGTAAGGAATATTTCAAAACTACTAATTTTTTATCACTCCCATTAATCACCAATTAATATATGGAATAAGATCTGGAGCGAAGCCGCATCAAACAACGTCTTTTCGAATAAAATTAACCATTTTTAAAATAACATGTGTACATATTTAAATATATTAAACACAACTATCTGATTTTGACCGAAACCATCCATAATTTTGAAAAAACCATCCCTATTATAACCATCCCTATTTTAAGCAGCTATAAACTAATTTCAAAACCTATTGATATTTCAAAACTTAATTTTTTATAAGGGTAAACTATACAAATATACCTCGAATCATCATCCATTTCTAACTTAAATACCAAACTTTTTAATATTCTTAATACTATTGATTTAATAAAATGAGAATATTTATATAAAAAAACAGATTGTGTCTCTGATATATTTATATTTCAAAATCGTAGCTAAAAGTTAGACTCCCATAATATCACTCTCATTTCATTTCATGCTAACTATTTTTTCTATTAAATCTGTAATACTGAAATTGAATTATTAAAAAGTTCTGAACTAACATTTGAGAATTAAAAAATTTTGTACTTAATTTGAAAATGGATGATAGTTGGCATTATGTTTTTCCACTCTATTTTTTTATAAAAATAATATATTTTAATATATATATTTCATTATTACATTAATTATCAATATATATAATCCAACAACCATTAATTTTTCCCACAAATTTCCGCTTAACCGAATAATCATTAAATCCATTAGCTTTATTTTATTTTTAATAATTTATGTGAATTAATTTAACCTAATTTGTAGGTTAAAAGTGATTTGTGGCGTATTTGACTCGTGAGAATAACTATAATATGTTACGCGGCGTATTTACAACCGTTGATGAGGGAGATCTAACGGACGAGAAGCAATACCTTATGGTCGGAGGACAGAGCGACGGCTTTCCCGCCGCGGCAGAGGACGGCGCGGGAGTCACCGCAATTGGCGACGATGATTTTATCACGTGAGACGACGGCGACCACGGCGGTGGAGCCCACCGCGTCGCACTCGGGCGTCCGCAGCTCACATCTGCAGTCGCTGCGTAGGAGTGTCTTGTTCAACTCGATCACCTCCTTGTCCATGCGCGCGAAGCTCCGCTCCATCAAGGCCCGCCAGTCGATCGGGGATGTCGGGTCAGGTCGGCTCTCGATCTCCGCCTTCAGCACTGCGTGCATTCGCTCTCTGCATCTCATCGCCACCTGGAAATCCGACATCAAATTATCAGTTTCAAAAGCAGAGCATAAACATAAAAGATGTCTTGCTGAGGCGGCGCAGAAGCTGAGCATGTGTTGAAGTCTTACATGCGAGCAGCCGTGCCCGTCGAAGACGCCGAAGTAATGCAAATCGCTCTCAGGCTCTGAGCTTTCACGAGAAAACGATGGCTTGTTGTCCACAGCGTCCTCCATGTCCCTCCTCCTCCCACACACCGACGCGTACCCAAACCTCGGAGTCTCCGAACACACCGTCAGCTCCGACTCCATAGCCTCACTCTCCACACCTCTGTCCATCTCCACGGCGTCGTTCTGGTCCAGCAAGCCGTCCGCTATTGTGCTCAGAGCTGCGTTTCTGCAGTTTCGGGAAAACAGAGCCGAGTTGCTTCTACAAGTTTCTCCATCTTTGATTTGCCCGTCGAGTTTCGGACGCTTCTGGTTTTCTGAATTATCGAGTTCATCTCCCGCAACGAACCTGAACTTCCTGATCTCCATCCTCCGCCGCCTCGCAGCTCGCGAACTGGGCTCGTAGCTCACCGCCGGCTCGCTATCACTCACCACTTCACAACATATCTCCGCCATATACCAACCACAGTCAATTTCCGAAGCTCCAGCACAACCTCTGCTCTTCTACATCAAGCTCCAAACTTCGACCTTAAAATCTCAACCCAGTGACCGCCAAAACGAACCTATATAACCAAATGACGCGGATGAATCATCGAGCAACAACGACCGCCATTTACGTAGCGAACTGCGATAACACAGGTGTGTGCCTTTATCTCCTGAAGAATGGCGTTTGCATAGTGGCTTACCGGGCAGGGCGGGCAGCCTGACCGTCCTTCACACGCGGTCAGCCCAATATTTTCCACAGTGACTTCCCGCCTAATTCCGCCATCTCAGCCGTCCGTTTCGAATTCTTTTCATCCCACCGTCCGTTCTCGCTACACGTGTACTTTTCGAATAGTCGGGTTGGACACGTGGCCCAATCGAAAACGTACAGGTGACCTTAAACAAAAACTATTCCTTACCTGACACGCATGTTGTCCCCACCTCACGAGTTTAGTTTTGAATTTTCCTCTTAAGAACAGCATTAATCATCTACTTATTTTTTTCTAACTCTATCAATTGATTTCATGCACAGTATAAGCAGATTTCTTTAATTCATTTCGTTTTTCGTAAATTATTAATTTAATATTCGAGATATTTTCTGCAACAACAATTTGAAACGTTTCCTTTTTCTGTAAGTAGATGACACGTGTCGAAATTTCGGCGCACGTCGTTTTGGGAATTGATTCGGCCGCGTGGGTTTTTTTAAATTTCGGTTTGAATTTTCTTTTTCTTGCTTTTCAATGTGAACGTTGTTCAGGTTTGGTGGTGCCGTGGTCTTGTTAGAATCTGCCACGTGTCGTACATCGGCCACCTCGTTCTTGCATTACCGAATCTGAAACTTTTTTAATTACAATTACGCCCTTAAAGTTCTAATTCTTACTCAACCTGGGAGATTGGGGTTTTTTTTTTGCAAACAGATCCCTGGCTTTTCGTGGAGGAAACAGAGCACGTAGACAAAAGGGTGAAAAGCCGAAAGAACCCGACGTTGATTAAGAGGCGTCTGCGAGTGAAATCGAGACAAGTTTAAACCCATCCGACACACAGATTGATGAATCGAACATGGCGTGTGGAATTCGACCTATTTTCGCGAGCTTATCAAATCAAGCAAAAGCTCGTACCTTGGCGCCCAGCTTCGTGACATACGTTGAATTCAATTCTGATCGTAGAGCAGAGCAGAGCAGCTCACAACACGTAGTAAATACGTAATCGAACCCCACGTTAGCTGTGATCTCATTACACGTCGAATGATTGATTAATAGATGCAAGATGCAGCTGTCACGTGATTCGGCCAAACCTAAATATTCATCAAGTACTGTAGATGGTTTAATATGTTGGGTTAATTTAGGGTTGTCGGGTGGCTCTGTTTCGGTCGCAGTTAATGTTTCTGCAACTACGAGGATCGATGAGCAGCTAGCCCGCCAGCTGGCTCCGCTGCCCTAGCCGTAGATGGGAGCGCTTAGCTGCTAGCTACGTAGATGATGTCAAGATCCGCCACATGGCCCGGCAGATCGCTGGATATTAGACACGCGACACCGCTTTCAGAATCTAAATACGAATAATTTAGTAGCGGAGCAAACTCGGCATTCATCGATCATATCGATGCTCGATCTGTGTACGTGCGTTTGACGGCGAGGGATACGTGTTCGGAGATCTGCAGTGTGCGACTGTACGTATCCGGCGAAACGGCTGTCGGCTTTTTTTATTCCAATAGAGCATCATCATGCACGTACACGCGTAGAGATCTGAAACGAGGATGGTGGATGGAGAGGATGAGTGGGCGGTAGGCAGTCGCCACGCCACCACTCCCGACATGCTTTAACCACCATGCTCTCAGAACTCAGATTCCGGACATTAAAAATCGTAACTTTAAGCTCGTAAACCGACACTGCAACTAGGGCCGCCGCGAACGGCGGCGATCGGTCGTCACCCGGAACTGTAATTTAAATATGATTGATTCAGAGAACAAGTTTAACTAATTGTTTTTTTTAGGTTTATATCTGGGAGTGGATTGAAAACAGTGTCGGAAAGTTTAAGGTTGCAGGTGGTGGCTGGAGAATACGAATATGAAGCTTTCGTGCTGTTGCTTTGTTAGGTTTCGTGTGTGAATATGTTGAAGAATTTAGCTACGTGGTGTGGTGGTGATGCTGTTGGTTGTGTTTGACTTTGATCTGTGGAATGAGGTTGATTCTTGTCGCATGACCACCTCCACCTGTGATGACTTCCTTATGTTCAATTATTGATAAAGAATTTTGTTCCGTCGCTAAAAGTTGGGTTTTAATCGCCAATGACTGTAACTTTTGTGAGTAAAGGGTGAGAATATTTGGATGCGTTATTGGGATGTTTAATAATGCGATAGATCACTAAATTGTTTATTGAAAAATTATAATGTCAAATGATAATTTAAAATTATTTCTAAAATTTTAAAATAATTGAGCACCATTTTGATAACAAGTCATTGCTATTAGTTTTTTTTTTTTTGGCACATAAGATTGTTTTGGGAGTCATTTTTCAGTGGACATGTCCACCACCTAAATTAATTGTTAGAAAATTGTCATATCACAGTTTGATTAGTCACATGACATATTAAAAAAATTAAAAATAATTACAAATATTATATTAAATTTTTAACACGACAAGTGTGAGAGATGATAGAAGAATGAGTATGTAGTGTTTTATGGGTAAAAGGGAATAGATTTGTCTCCATTATTGGTACATGTGTGTGATGGATGAATGATTGGAAGAAGATTTGGTGCATGGTATTTGAAGCACACCAAGTTTGGCTGATGAGGGGATCCAGCCACCTGGCTATAGCTTGTCCCAAGTGATTAAACTTCTGATGAGGCCAAACTTCTTTAGACCTTTTGGTGATGTTTTCTAATTACCTTCTCTTCTTATTTAATCATGCATGCATACAAGTCAAGGACAGCATCATGTGCTTTGTTTCAATAAGCATTAGATAATGATGAACTAGCAAAGGTGAATAGGTGCATCTTGTTGTCTAGCCAAGCTTGGGTGGCTATCACCATCACACACCTTCATGGGTATTATGTAGATGCTCTCATGTGATTGTATGGATCAGACTTGAGGTCTTCAGTTAGAAGACTTTTGGTTGGTGGAGAGGAGAGCCCAATTGAGTGAAACATGGGCTGTTGCTCCTGGTTTATTGCTCAACATGGTGCCCTAGGTTGTTCTTGATCCATGTTTCAATTTTGTATTTATGCTAGTAATGATGGAAGAGTACAACTATGTCTAAGAATTCATTTAGAATTTGTAGTGGGAGATGTGAGACTAACTCACACATATAGATCAGTCATTCCCTCTTAATCTCAGCAAGTGTGATTTCATACGAATCTAATTAATTTTCACAGACATATTCTAAACATGAGGCAAAATTTGTTTTAATATCAAATTAAAAGAGAGTATAATTATTCTTATATATTTATTGAAAATATATTACCATTAGTCTCTTTTAAGCACTAACATCATATTCCCTTAAGATTATATGCTAGAGTGACTATTCTCAATAACTATTTTTAAAATAACTCATTTCAAATTTATAGAATAATTTCTACAATACAAAAGGTTATTCCTTAATCATGATTTGGATTAAATTTTGTTTAATACAAAATGGACATTCCGGAGTATATTGGTTTGAACTTTTACGTTAGCTAACTTAAATGTTCATTGACTCTCAAAAAACTAATTAAAAATCAGTTTATTTTAATATTATTTGATTATTTTAAGTTTAGATCAATTCAATTAAGATTCAAATAATTCACTTCAATTATGTAAAAACACATTCTACTATCACATAGTGCAAGTTTCTTGGGTGAATTGGACACCATCAATAAAAAGTCTGATACTTTGTAAAATAAAAGTGATACGTGAAAAATAATTATAGGTTTTGTTTTTTTTATTTTTCAACACGTCATGTTGTTTTATCAAAATATCATGTGGCGACTTCCCATTAATGTGTCCACAATTCACGTTATTGGTTTTGATTTTTTTTTAACTTTTCAACACACCACGGTACTGATCAAAATATTTTGTGGCGATTTCCTATTGATATGTTCACAATCATATGATGGACTGTCTACCCGTAAATCACTAATGACATAATAAATTAAGCCATGTCTTATGATGTGGAGATTGAGCTCGAGATGAGGTGAGACCATGAACAACAAGGAATATTTTTTTTTTGGCTTTAGCTGAAAATTAACTCTCCCGAATGTTCTATTACAAGAAAGTTTACTATAGAACGATGGTTGGATTAAGTTTATCATTATTTGAAACAGATACTGAATTGGGAATAAGCATCTTGTAGACAGGGCAACCTAATTAACACACAAGTGGGCAAAAATTATCTTGAAACTAGCACTGAAATAAGCAGACCGTCATTTGAAACGGCGGTTAATTTTTGAATACAACGCGAGTTTCAAACCGTTGTTGGTTTTAAACCAATTCCGATTTTAAATCATGGTTCTATCTGAGTTAGATCAAACAACGATTCGTCTTGCAGGAGACGACTGCATACAAATTATCATTGAATGAGCGTGATGAAACATCGACGTTTTTTTAAACTCCAACCGTCGTTTAAACAATTGTTAGATTAATCTGAAAATCCAAAAACCCCTCCTCCCTCTCTATTTATCCTATATCGATTCGAGCAATCAGTTACGCATGAAGAAGTAACCTTATATAGTTATTCCAGCCATACAAAAAATGTGAACATTATCGCTGGGAATTTGCAGCCTGAAACTTGCAAAATGATAACCTCTCCTTTATTATCGTTGTTCACACTGATTGTTTGAAGATTCACATGTATAAGTTTGATCTATTTGTTGGTGCATATAAGAGATTGTATCTCATATCGCTCATTGAACTCAAAAACTAACCTATAAGTATAGTTGGACTCTCCCACTAATTGCAAATTGATTTTGAGTGTGAAACCAACTTACTAACACTCTTCGACTCGCCCCAGCTGCCGCAACCCTCTTTTGTGCCTCCTCGGCCAGACTGACTGCAAGCTAGGCCTCTTCGACACTCATCTTTTATACCTCTTCTCGCGCTTCCTGGCCGCCACGGCCACTTCAGCTGCCTTTTGGGCCGCTGCGATGGCTTCCTCCTCCCGGTCCTCCATCTTCACTGCTGCCGCCGCCTCATCGTACGCCTGCCTACTCCGTCTAGCTGCGAGGCTTTGATCACTATGAGTGCGTTGACGGTGGTGTCAGTTGAAGGTCCGATTTCTGAGGGACCGATCGTCACCACTCACCACCACCTTGGCGGCGTTGTCGCTCACTTAGGCGACGCAAACGGCGTCGTTGGATGTCGCTTCCACCGCGTTTAGTTTCTTTTTATTCCTCGCTTGAAATTATCTGCAACACAGAATTACAAAACCCGGAAATTAGGGCAAATCAGAAACCCTAGAATTCGTAGATGGAGACTATCGATGAAAATGAGTTGGGGGTCTTGGAGAAAAGGTCGTAAATGGTCAAATCGAATCAACCCAATAGTCAACGAACACGAACCTTTGTTCGAAACGGAAGCTCTGGCATTTTAAAGACTGTAACTTTGACGAAAAAAATAAAATATAATTATGTTTATTCCATCGTAAAAATGATGAATTTATTAGCCCACTTGTCTAGGATAAATGAGATACCATGAGTTGGAATTTAATTTTTAAAACAATTAAAATTAGCTACAAGTCTAGTCTTCAATTATTTGACAGACAAATATACAAAATTTGAGTTTCATTTTAATCCGATCAACTAATTTACAGATTCATACAAAATCGATTCTCATTTGATGTAATTATGTGAATCAAGATGTCCTATAAAGTGATAATAGTTTAAAAACTCATTTAAAATTTTTGCCTTCAATTTAATTAGACAACATAAAAAAAACATCTACCAATATTTTACTACAAAATGTTATTTTATTACAAAATATACATGATACCCTGATACAATCCATTCATCTATTTTTATTTTTATCTATTCGATGATCATTTACATGTAGACGAATTCAAATTCAATTATCCATATTTTATTAATTCGTCAATAATTTTTTTTTTAATCTATAGTCAGACTTTTTTAGGATTTTTTTTTGTAACTCGTTGTACACCAATTACTCTATCTACAAATATCACATTTTATATCTTAAAATAATTTTGGATATCATTTATTGACTTATGATTAATAATTTCTGAGATACGACATTGTAAGATTTAAAAAAAATAAACATAAAATAAAAATATAATAAATACGATGATGAGAGGAGAGGAGAGGACACGCGTCGCGATTCAAATAAATCGGATGCAAACCTATTTATATTTCGATCTTTTATTCCCTTTTTCTGTTCCGCCCAATCTCATTCCCATTCCTTCCTCCACCATCTTCACTCTCCTCGATCCCCACCTTCGAACCCTAAACTCCGTCCTCCGCTCTCAATCGCCGATTCCCGGCTCCGATTTCACCCGTCGCCAATTGGGGTTCTAGGGCTTGCGATTCTTTCGGGTAAAGATCGGAACTTTGGCGTTGTTTCTGGGGCGGAATCGACTGATTTGATTCGGGTGGTGGTGATTGTGAGAAAATGGCGACTTCGACGACGAGCAGTGTGTACATCCACGTCATCGAAGACGTCGTCAACAAGGTGCGCGAAGAGTTCGTCAGCAGCGACGGCCCCGGTGAAGTCGTGCTCAACGAGCTTCAAGCGGTACAAAGTTACCTTCTTGTGGCTTGTCGACGATTTTATTAGGGTTTCGGTTTGGCGGGTGTCTGTGTTTTGATCGGATTTGGGGGGGTTTTGGATCTGGGTCGGATTAGGGCGTTTTAGGGTTTTCGTTGTTTGTGGAATTGGGGGTGAGTTAGGACGGCGTGTATGCTTAAGTTAATTTTGTGTCTGATTTTATTTCTCTGATTATTTATTTATGGAATTTTGTAGCTCTGGGAGACTAAGATGATGCAAGCTGGAGTGATACTGGGGCCGATTGAGAGGCCTGTTGCTCCGCTGAGGCCTGCTGCGGCCGGTGGGACTGCTGCGGCTGTCCATGATCTGAATGTGCCTTACGAGGGGACTGAGGAGTATGAGACTCCCACTGCTGAGATACTCTTTCCTCCAGTAAGCAAATCAGTTCACAGTAGATTCAATTTTGATGTGTCTGTGGCGACTTTAGGGCTTTTGTGAAGTTTGATATGAGACGAGTTTTTATCTTGCGCGCAGACACCGCTGCAGACTCCGATGCAGACGCCATTGCCTGGAATGGTGCAGACACCGGTGCCTGGAACTGCGGATAGTTCGATGTATAATATTCCGACTGGAGGGAGTGACTATCCTACTCCTCAGGACACTGGGGGCTCGACTGATCTGAAGGGCGGAAGGCCTAGCCCCTACGTGGTATGCTTTTTTTCTACATCGTTCTTTGATGTCATTTTCAACTCTTGATAGAATTTTGTTTTGGGTATATAAAATGTTTTTTCGGGTGTGTGGTGGTGGCAGTCTCATTCGCCTTGGATGAGCCAGAGGCCGCCTCTTGATGTTAATGTCGGTGAGTTCACTGGCTTGTCAGTTTAAACAACGCTGTCGTTTTGGTGTATGAATAATTACTGAAACGTTTGATTTAGCTTACGAGGAAGCGAGAGAAGAGGGCGACAGGAGAATCCAAAATCAGCCCCTTACACAGGTAATTTCATCTTCAATGCTTTGTTTTGTCTACCCTTGGGGCGGCGAGTGCGAGACGCTGTTATATATGTGCCAGTCTTGAACGATATCTCGTGCATTCGTGATTTTACAAAGACGTTCTTATGTATGCTTTACAGGACTTCTTTACAATGCCTTCTGCGAAGAGAAGGCGTGACGATTTCAACCCAAATTTCCAAAATGGCGGATACATCCCTCAGCGAGATGGAGCGGGCGATTTCGAGGATTTTCCGGGGATGGTGCGTCATTGACATAATCTATCATTTATCGGAGTGATCATCCTTGTGTTAAATATTTTATCCTCACGTATTTGGTCTGTCTTGAATGCATCTGTTTTACTTCTCCTTTTAAAAGTTGAAAACTCGGCACATATAAATTCGTGAGAAATTCTCGGTGTGTAATGCAGAAGGATGTTTACGTCTCTTTTGGCTTGCCAGGAAAACAATTCAGCTGGTAGGCTTGATGGACTAACTTCTGCTCAGAGCGCGGCTCATCTGCAACTTGGAAAAAGCTCCACAATACCTCAGCTGGATGGGCCGATGCCTGATCCGTACGATGATGCACTTTCTACGCCAAATGTGAGCGTATCGTCAGAGAATTTTTTTCTTGTCAATTTAAGCGCTTCTGTTTCTCGTCATAGAATGTTGTCCTTTACTTATGCCCCTCTGTCTGTTTTATCTAGATATACCAGTACCAAGTAGTTGTCAGTGAAGATTACAACATTGCGAACACTCCCGCTCCCGGTAAATAAATACATTTCATCTGTCTATTCTTTTCAGTTTCATTTACTCGACATATTTGAATAATGGGGTTTCTGAATTTCTGTTCATGTAGATCTGCCAGCAGCCACCCCTATACCTGCCCTTCAAAACGATCATGGAGATTACGACGATGATGAGCCTCTGAATGAGAATGATGATGATGACCTGGATGATATCGACGATGGAGAAGAGCTGAACACCCAGCACCTTGTCCTGGCACAGTTTGACAAGGTAACTGATTCGAAGCTTCATTTTTAGAAGGGGTAAATTACAAAAACATATTCCGAACTACCACCCATTTTCAAATTAAGTACTGAATTTTTTAATTCTTCAATTTCAGTACTGAACTTTTTAATCATTCAATTTCAGTATTATAGATTGAATGAAATGAGAAAATTCATATAAAAAACAGATTGTGTGTCCGATATATTTGTGCATATTTCAAAATTCTAACTAGGACTTTCAAACCAATTCTCTCGTTTCATTCTAATTGTTTGTTTCTATTAAGTCTATAATACTGAGATTGAATAATTAAAAAGTTCGGTACTTAAATTTGAAAATGAATGGTAGTTCGGAATATGTTTTTATAGTTTACCTTTTTTAGAAAAATGATAGCGATATTGATTTTCTGAACTTTCTGTGGTATGCAGGTTTCTCGCACGAAGAGCAGGTGGAAGTGCACGCTCAAGGACGGTATCATGCACATCAATAACAAGGACATTCTCTTCAATAAAGTGAGCTTAGTCAAGCTTCATATCTCCATTGATGTTGAAGATTCGATAATATTAATCTTTTTTCAGGCTATGGGGGAGTTCGACTTTTGATTTCGATGTGCTTCACCAGAGGAGGGAAATAGCGGTGGTGTTGGTTAGATGTAATGCATTCATATCCCAGTCACGGTTTCATTATCTGAAAAATCAGGGAAGGGAGCGAATACTTACTGCTCGATGTCTTATAAATTTGGTCGTAGGGATGAAGATGGATGGGTCTGTTGTACATACGGGGAATGTTTTAGATTTTTTTGAACTTCTTATCGCTGGAGAAGTTGAGACTTATGAGTAATTTGAATGGCTGACAATGCCGAAGATTACTTGTTCACATTTCTATGAGCCTATTTACTTAGTGCATCCTCGCCTAGAAGCGCCTTCAGCTGCTGGTCGCTCCGGTAAGCTCATCGTGACTTCTGGCAACAAAAACGCCAGCCGCTGCAAGACTCACGCTCTAACACACAAATCTTGAACCTTTTCAACACCCCAGAAATCAGAACCTTCTCTTTTCCATCCAAACTCGATTTTCTCAGTCTGGGCTCCATTCGAATCCGCGTTTCCATGTATGAGGACGTTAAAGAGATTCACCTCCTCCTCTGCTCAACAACAAACCCTACAGACTTAGTCGGATCACCTACAGCTCTCAACTCCCCAACATCGTGGCAAATGTGGGTGACACCAGAAAACTACACATTTCTCCAGGCGGCTCAGTGAGTACTTGTTCTTCACGGAGCTTAAGATAGCCGGGCTCTGGATCTTTGCAGAAATGTTACGGGCCGTTTCTGATGGAGCTGGGCAGTTGGGTGCCAGCTTTTCTGTCACACTCTCAGTGTCTTGCTTGGTTATCGTTGTTGGCTTTTTGTAAGGCCAGCCGGGAAGGTTTTGTTTTTATTGAATGTTACCCTCTGCGCTGGCGAGGTGGATGAGTTGCTTGCGCCACCTTGCAGCATCATACCCAACTGTACGCAGGCTTTTTCTGGACACTCTTTTCCGCCATTAACTTCCTCAGCCCAGCAGCATCATCCCAATTACCGCCAGTCGCCAGCACATTTGATAAAAGAACGTAAGCTCCAGGATCATCAGGGTACAGTTCTAGAAGTCTTCTTGTCCACCTCGTAGCGATATCAAAATTTCCATGAACCAGACAAGCGCTCAAAAGAGCTTTGTACACGGAGAGCCCGGGCTTGATAGGCATGCTATCAATAAACACTTCAGCTTCACGAAGATGTCCGGCTCGACCAAACAGATCAACAACGACAGCGTAATGTTCTGAGGCTGGAGGGTCGATGAGATCATCATTTTTCATCAAGCTGAAACACTCGAGTCCTTCCTCTAACAACCCAGCGTGGCTGCAAGCGGATAGAACCAGTAAGTAAGTGCTTCTGTCTGGCTGCTCGCCGGCCTTCCTCATGCCTTTAAACAGCTCAACAGCTTCTGTTCCATGTCCTTGATTGGCATATCCACATATCAACGAGTTCCAAGTGATCACATCACGCTCTTTCATTGAAGAAAACATACTCTTTGAATCACTGATATGTCCACATTTCGCATACATGGAGACGAGACTGTTCTGAACATTTATATCATAACCATCCCCAGTTTTGAGCACCAACGCGTGTACCTGTTTCCCTTCTTCAAGGGCAGATGTAACTCCTGCCGCTTTCAAAGCGCTCAAAATTGTAAAGAAGTCTACGCAAACCCCAGCCTGCCTCATTTTACCGAAACATTCAAAAGCTTCCTGTCTGCATTCCAAGCGGGCGAAACCAGCAATCACTGCATTCCAAGCAATCTGGTTCCAAAAAGGATTGCACGAGCATATCTTATGATAGTCGCCCAGAGAACAGCCGCATTCTGAATATGCAACTACAAGCGTGACAGCCACATATAAATAAGACTCGAAGCCTTCACGAATGACACAGCAGTGAACTTGCCTGCAAAACGTCATACAATCCGGCTCAGAAAAAGAGCTCAGCAAATTATTGTATGTGACCTCATTTGGCCGCAGACCCAAACTTCGCATCTCTCTGACCCAACGCAAAGCCTCCTCCGGCTGCTCATTCTGTACAAACGCGAGAACTACAGCTGTCCAGGTGATAACATTTCTATCAACCATTTCATCGAAAATCTTGGTACTCAAGTCAACATCCCTTGACTTGGCATACACATTAATCAACCCAGTACCGACCACAACATTACCGCACATCCCACTCTTCAAACACAAACACTGAATCTGATTCCCCAGCACGCCATCCTCTAGCTGCGCGCAAGCCACAAGCACGGCCGAGACACTAAACTCTGAAACTCCAACCCCTGACCTCATCATACCCGAAAACACTCCAACCGCTACCTCCGGCGCCCCGGCTTTCAAATAACCACACATCAAACTGTTCCAAGTCACAACATTTCTAACCGGCATTTCATCAAACAGCTTGTGTGCATCCCACACCATCCCACATTTCCCATACAAATCAATCAACGGGCTGCACACGTACACATTCAATTCAGAACCCATCTTCACCGCCATGCCGTGCACCTGCTCGCCCAGCCCCAAGCTCAACGTCTTCGCGCAGCAAGACAGCGTCTTGTTCAGCACATAACCAGTCGGCTTCGTCCCGCTCTTCAGCATCCCAACCAGCAACCACAGATCCTCGAAAATCGACCCGATCTTCTTCTCCGTGTCCACTCCGTCTCTACATTCCGGTTCATCCTCACCCAACCCACCTCGGAATCCCCGAAACGATGAAAGCCAGGAAAACCGCAGCTCGGGAAGCTGACTGATGATGCAATGCTGTACCTTCCCACTTCGGCGTCCATCTCCGACAGTTCGTTGGTGGAGACTGAGGCACCGATGAGCTGACGCGCTCATCCACATCGCGTCATTTTGCTTAGGAGATTGGTATGGATCACTTCAGCTTCAAATCCTAGACAAATACGTTGGTTGAAATTTGAAACTAGTAGTATATTACAGTCTGGTCCTTTTCGTTGATTATAATTATACTAAAGAAACGTAAAAAACCTTTATTTATGATATAGCCCCTTTGGAATATGGATAAAGGATTAAAGGGAATGAATCATGTACAATAATAGATCGAGTTCGAAAACGTGTCTCTCAAACTAGTAGTATATTCCTGCACAATCTGAGTGAGGACTTAAAATGAATTTCTCAAGTATTTTTTTTCCAATTTTTTCTTATTCGATTAAAGATAAAAATCACGAAAGAGAATATAAAATACTATTGAACTTATTGAATAATCTTTCTAATTTATTTTTCTACTCAAACTTTATTTAAACCAAACATACGTTTCTTCTCTTTTTATCTCATTTCTTAAAATCCTATTTTTCCTAAATAAAAAAGAGCCTTATTTTCTTAAAAAATAATAATTTAAAATTACAATTTCATTAATATGGCATACAATTAAAAATAAGTCAAAAAATAGCGTTTTTTAAATATAGAAATCTAAAATATAAATTGTTGTGAAGACGAATCATGTTGGCAATAATTTGATTAGTTATTTGTGTTAACATTATTTTTAAAAAGTATATACAGTGCCTATTAAATTTGATAACTAATTAATGTTCTTAATTCATTTAATTTACTTTAGACAAATAGTATTATCGAGAACTTCATATTCTGAATTCAGTCCCCAACCTTCCAAAAACTCCTCCGCCGCCCCCATCCGCTTTGGCCGCTCCACGCAGCTGGTCATTCAGTTTCAGGATAAGCTTGGTAATGTCGTTGAAGGGTCGTGAAGGGAATACTAATCTCGCCGTTGTGCGCATAGAGCTTCCCAAGCAGGTAGCGGTTCTCGCTCAGTCTCGCTTCTAGTGTGGATTTCAGGTTGAGAGAGTCTATGGATAAAATTTCTGTCAACGTACGAAATTGACGCTAAATGAAAATAGGCGGAGCCTTCGTTTTAGGTCGGTATTTTTCTCTGTAATGATTATGTGCTTGGTGGGTTTTTCGGATTTGCAGCTGAGGCAAGGGCATGTGTTCAACATTGAAGCCGGGAAGCAGGCACTGAGGAATATAAACTCGTTGGCGCTGTTCTCCAACATTGAAGTGAATCCGAAGCCGGATGAGAAAAACGAGGGAGGGATTATTGTGGAAATCAAAGACAGTGGAAGTCAGTACTGAGTGGAGCATCGTCCCGGGTCGCGGAGGGCGTCCCGCGTTGGTAGAATCCTCAGTTTATCCGTTCCGTCTTAAATCAGTAGATACGAATGGCTATGATTCTGGCTGTCGCCTGACTTTGAGATTTAGGGTTTAGGGTTTAGGCTTCGATCCAACCTGGGGGAACTGTGTCGTTTGAGCACCGGAATCTCGGAGGGCTCAATAGATCCATTCTCGGCTCTGTGACCACCAGCAACTTCATCAATCCGCAGGTAAATTTCTGCCCCATTCTCCATTTCCGTATTTTCTTATATCACGTGTAAAGACATGTTTGAACGGTTTTCATGGTAGTCTTGGTTGGTTTTTCTCGCAGGAAGATCTCGCCTTCAAGCTTGAGTACATGCATCCTATTTAGACGGCGTTTACAATCCTGGCAACCGAACACTCAAGGCTAGCTGCTTCAGTAGCCGAAAAGATGAGCCCGGTTTTCACAGGTGGCCCTGGAGTCGATGAAGTGCCTCCTATCTGGGTCGACAGCTCTGGGTGGTCGGTGCAAAGCCAATATCACAATTATTTTCTCAGAGTTTCAACCGTCAGAGCAAGTTCACTTACGGTATTGTGATGGAAGAAATTAAGACACGTGACGAAGGCAATCAAGTCTCTCCCAATGGCCAACGGAAGCTGCCCATCGGAGTCATCAGCGCTGACGGACCACCGCACTGGAGTGGACAGAATGGCCTTTGCTCGGGCAAATATCACGCGTGATAACACCAGATTCGTGAACGGAGCCATCGTATTTAGCCAAGATTTTACTCCCGCAATTCTTCACTTGACTTGTCTTCTGCAATCTGTTTCATATTTTCTCCAAAAAATTTTTTCTGATCGTTCATTTGAGTTCTAACATGCTGCTGATGTTGCGAGTGCAGGTTGACCAGGGGCTGGGAATAGGCAGCAAGTTCCCGCTGTTCAACCGACACCAGCTGACTCTAACCAAATTCATCCCGCTGAAGGACGTGGAAGAAGGTGCCGGCAAGCCCCCCAGTCCTCGTCTTGCACGGTCACTATGGCGGCTGCGTCGGTGACCTCCCAAGCTATGATGCTTTCACTCTCGGCGGCCCCTATTATGTCCGGGGCTACAACATGGGTGAACTCGGCGCAGCCTGAAACATCCTGGAGGTAAGCGTCTGCCAAAACCCCCTCTAAATTCAAATGCTTATGTCTCCCGACTAATCTGAATGATTCGAATATGAACTGAAAATGTCGAATCTTTTTCTCCGTAGGTGGCAGCGGAGATCCGCGTGCCAGTTAAGAACACCCACGTTTACGCATTCCCAGAGCACGGAAATGACCTCGGGAGCTCCGAGGACGTTAAAGGCAACCCGACAGAGGTCTACCGGCGTATGGGCAAGGGCTCCTCGTATGGCGTAGGAGTAAAGCTCGGCCTGGTGAGAGCAGAGTATTCGGTGGACCACAACGCCGGCACAGGCGCTGTCTTCTTCCGCTTCGGCGAGAGATTTTGAGATATATATGTTGTGCAGATAAGTCATTTCTAGGGGTTTGGAACATACGAGAGTAATAGTTGAAACCTATCCCTTTTCGATCATTCTTTTGTATCCTCTTGCTTTGATTTCTCGGACCAGAAATTTTCAATTAATTCAAGGCTTTCTTCTGCGACCGGTTTCACAGCTGAAAATGGTTTAATCTCAAACCTTGTCGTTTCTTGGTAGAATGCTGTCTCAATAGCAGCAGAGGCTTCAGCCATTCTCCAACTGACATTTGATTACTGCAGCAACGTAAGAAATGCAGCTGCAGTCGGTTAAAGCGATCCACGGCAGTCTGATCGTCAATGGGTCGGCAAAGCTGAAGCATTCCGCCTCCAAGCTCGTATCTTTATACGTCGAATGTGGGAAACTGCTTACTGCCCGGCGCCTGTTCGACGATATTCCCGAGAGAAACGCGCCACGCTGGATAATGCTAATCGGCGCGCTGGCGCGTAGAGGCCATTACGACGAAGCTGTCGATGTTTTCTCCGAGATGCATCACGAAGGGATCGAGCCCAACCAGTTCGTCATCCCGAGCGTGCTCAAAGCCTGCGGGCACATAGCTGACCAGAAGCTCGGTCGAGCGCTTCACGGGTTCAGCTTCAGACGCTGGCTCGATCACGACGCGTTTGTGAGCACCGCGCTGATCGACATGTACTCGAAATGCGGGGCGGTGGTGATCGCGATGAAGGTGTTTAAGCAGATGGCCGAGAAGGATCTGGTCGCGCTGAACGCCATGGTTTCTGGCTATGTAAGCCACGGGCTGGCGCTTAAAGCGTTGCGCTTGGTGGAGGAAATGGAGTTGGAGGGGCTGAAGCCGAATGTGTTCACATGGAATTCGCTGATCTCCGGGTTCTCTCAGGCCGGAGATGACGCGACGGTGGCCAAACTCTTCGAGTCCATGCGAGTCAACGGACTCGAGCCAGATGTGGTGACCTGGACATCTATAATCTCCGGCATGGTGCAGAACTTCCGGAACAAGGAAGCTTTCGCCACCTTCAAGCGAATGCTGGGTCAAGGCCTGCGTCCTACATCGGCCACCATCAGCTCCATTTTATCCGCTTGCGCCACCGTAACAAATCTCAACCGGGGAAAGGAGGTACACGGCTACTCGCTGGCCATCGGAGTCGAGAGCGACGTATACGTCCGAAGCGCCCTCATAGACATGTACGCGAAATGCGGCCTGGTGGCCGCCGCAGGAGCTCTCTTCAGCGCAGTGCCTAAGCGGGAGAGGGCCACGGCTACGTGGAACTCGATGATCTTCGGCTACGCCAACCACGGCTACTGCCACGAAGCCGTCGAGCTGTTCACCCAAATGGAGCCTAAAAAACTCGACCATCTCACCTTCACCGCAGCCTTAACCGCGTGCGCCAACGCAGGCCTCGTCGAGCTAGGCCAGTCCCTCCTCCGCTCGATGCGGGATTTGTACCGCATCGAGCCAAGGCTCGAGCATTACGCCTGCGTGGTGGACTTGCTCGGTCGAGCCGGGAGGCTGACCGATGCCTATGACCTCGTCCGTGCAATGCCGGTGGAGCCTGACCGGTTCGTGTGGGGCGCGTTGCTCGGAGCCTGCAGGAGCCACGGCAATGTGGAGCTAGGCGAGGTTGCCGCCATGCGCGTTGCGGAGCTCGAGCCCGGATTCTCCGGCAGCGCGGTGCTGCTTTCCGGTTTGTACTCAGATGCCGGAAGGTGGTCCAACGCTGCCAAGATGAAGAAGATGATCAAGAAACTCAGGTTGAAAAAAGCTCCAGGTAGCAGCTGGATAGAGTCCAATTGATTATATATTTATATTTGATTATTAATTATAAAAATACACATTTAAAAAATATTACGAATAACTAATCGATTAGACATATTAAAAGCGCCGTTTAGAACATTCGTCTTAACTTAGATTATCAGATTCATTCATCACTTCGTGCCGAAACACAACGAGGAAGCTTCTAGAAACAAGTCAGTTCGATGAAACAAAAACATCTGATAAAAACCACCTTAGTAAAGGAGAGAGACAGACATCATCTAAGACATCATGCACAGCTGGCTTCTCAACTATCTCCTCCAAAAACTCCCTCGGCAACATTTTTATACAAAGACAGCGCTAGAAAAAGTGTGCAACTTAAAACTGCTCATCTCATCTTTACAGAGACCATCATCGTTCATGTCTTATGTAGTAGTAGTCTTCGACAGCTGCTGGCACGCTTCTTCTTCTTCTTCAGTAGTCGGTTCACTCATACTATGTGTGTGCATAAAACTTGAAAACTACAAGATGTACAGTTCTCTTCACAGGACGGACACGACGCAAAAACTCGATTTTATTTCCAGGTTCGCGATACCCTCTCGCGAGCGACGGGTATGTAGACCGGCCGCCGAGAGGCAAGGTCTAGGCGGGACTCGGGTTCAAGGTCTGTAAGGCCATTCTCCTCTCTGCATTGGTCAAAAGTCAAATCGCGAGTGTCAGAATACCATGTTGCACGAGTTTCATTTGTCGGCAGTGGAGTGAGTTGGAAATGTCTTACCCCCAGCTGCGACCAGCTTCTCGACCCGTGCCACGATGTGCTTCCCGTAGGTGTACTTTTTGAGAGCGTTGAGGTGGAGTTTGATGCGGGTCATGATCAGTTCGCGCTGCTGGTCGTCGCATGTCTCCAGGACCTTCTGGACGACGTAGTTCGCAAACTGATCCTTCATCATTGCCTGCCGAACCAACAGATAAATAATGAGCAACAATAAGTTACATAATATGTCAAGATGGGCGACGGATTAACCTGGAGAGGTTCGTTCTCGTCTGTGGTGCCGAGCATCTCGTTGATGAGGAACTGGCGCTCCGAAGGGTTGCTGAAAGTCAGGCATTTCTCGACCACGTTGGATGCAAACTTCTGCTGACTCATGTGAACGATCTTGCCAGACAATTCGTTGATTATGATGGAACGCTCGTGCGGCTTTCCGTGCTCCAGCACGTGCTGTGACATCATGCAGATCCAAACACGATTATGCGAAGGTTCATTTAGAAAAATAATTATGAAACAGTATCACACCTGGACGACATAGTTGCCGTACTGGTCTTGCGCCAGCATGCTGACGGATCCAAGTATCTCCTCCATCACTTTCTTCTGAGTGTCTTCGCTGTGGCAATGCTCCAAAACTCTCTGCAAACGAGTAAATTTTTTAATTCTCTGGAAGCAACAGATCTAGTTTCAATCGGGGGAGCAGGAAAAAATCAGACCTGGATAACACGACAGCCGTACGGATGGGTGGAGAGAGTCACGACTTGACCAAAGAAGGTAGAGATAATGAAGTGGATGGATTCTTCAGGGACGCACTCGATGCACTTCTGAATGACATGGTTTCCGTTCTGGTCACGGACACATTTCATTACCTGGCCGTCGAGTTCTTGAACCATCTTGATCTTCTGGTCCAGGTCGACCACCTCGATTGCCTGATTGAGAGAAAGTTCAATCCCCCATTCTTATTCAAATAGGGAGGAACACTGTCCTTAAACAGCTGACAATGTATACCTTTTGTATGACTCGACAACCGTACATTTGAAGGCTGAGCGACAGCACATTGCCGTAGAGCTTGTTGGCCAGTTCGCGCCGCTGATCCGGCATTCCATGCTCGAAAAACTGAATCCAAAACCAACATCCAACTTCAAGGAAAAATATTCATTTTGACGAAGCGCGCAATTACTTACAAATACTATTCTACCAGCGGAGCAGATAAAAATGTTGCGTAGAGTACCTTCTGCACCACATAATTACCAAACACATCGGTCATCAGCGTGAGAGCGTCGCGGAATATTTCCTGGTACACGATGTTCTTCTCCTCGACCGTAGCTGTTTCCAGCTTTTGCTGAATGAATCGGCTTCCATACTGGTCCGCACTGTACATGAGAATATGCCATGTTTTATACTAGCCTGTGACAGAAAAACATTAGACGAAGCGCGATTTTTGTCCTCAAAATGTTATACCTGAATTCGACAACATGCCCAGCGATTTCAGACAGCTCGAAAGATTTGGTCTTGTTGCTTTTGAACTCGTCTAGAAGAGAAGATCCAAAGCTCTCAACTCCGCTACTGTTCCATGACTGCATGTACCCGCTGGGAAAGTTTCTCATTCCCGAATGAAGGCGCACTTTCAGGTCATTTCGCCCCATCGGGCTACTGGATCCAACTGAAGAGTTTTGCAGAATGGGGTTAGCCAACGGGCTTCCAGGATACGACAGGCCATAAGCAGAGTTTCCAAAATACCCACCATGATTCGAGTTCCTGGATTTGTTTCCGCGCTGTGACTTTTGAGGCGAGAGTACGCCGCTGCCCGTGTAAGGATCCTGGAGCCCGAGCAAATCCATGTAAGGATTGGTTATATAGCTTTTATCCAGAGACTGGCCGTTCAAAGCGGCGATCTGCGCCGCTGCAGTGTACTCAGCTGTACGTAAATACTGAAGATACAACGGATCCACAAAAGGCAGCTGGGCAGCCCCTGCGCCAATGCTATTTGGTGACATGTTTAGATTCTGCGAATGCAGCAGGGGGTCAACGTCGCCACCAAGCCCTCTCAGATTCATTCCAGGAAGCCCCATTGCTGCTGCAACATTGTCATATAAAGGAGGCAAGTTAGAGTTCCCATGCTGACCGGCCATCAGAGATGCTAACGCTGGATCCATGTTATACCCACCAGCTCCGTAGTTACTAAAAGCCGTTGTATTCTCGATATTCAGATACGAGGGGGATATGCCACCGCCGTTGAAAGAAGAAGCTGAGCCTTGTAGGTATGAGTTGGAGTAGTTACCAGCCGGCTGGTTAACATCTAGACGTCTGTCCCCCAAAAATGACGGGCTGTGCATCTGATTTCCATTGTTGTTTCCCGTGTCGGAAAATATAGCTTCAGATCCGTGGCGCAAGTTTTGAAGTGGAGATTCGGGCTTTGTCAGATACGACCGCTGGTTAAGGCTAGTCTTTCCGGAGTTGTGACCAAACATATGACTCTGATGAGCTCTAACATCTTGCTCGAGTTGAGCATTCAAGCTCTTCTCTTCATCCATCGCTCCATTGGATGATAAGCCCAGGCCGGATAATTTTGTAACAAGGCCAGCAGACTCATTCGCCGCAGACGACACACCATGGAACGTGTTCGGGCTATTAACACCCCTTTTTTCAGCTCTTCCTGACCCGATAGGCGTGATGCTAGGACTTGGAGCCCTGGCAATTAGCTGAGGATCCGGGGACGCATTTCTTGACAGTGACGAGCCAACAACGGAAGCATAGGAAAATGTGGTCGGAGGGCCCGTGCTAAGGACAACACTCGAGCGTCGTAGCTGAGCAAGCTCGTCTTCAGCCTCAGCAGCGGATGGAGCGCCAAAATTATCATCAAATGCGTTTCTACTTGCTGGACGAGATGGATTTTCAGCAACGGGCGCTTGATGCCCAAAATCATCCTTCAAATTAAAAAAAATATATCATTCGGAAAACTTAGCCAATGGCAAAATGAATTACTATGATAAATAAAATGTAAAACCAACGACGAAAAATGTAAAGTTATATTCCATCACAAGAAAATTCGTCTATAATTTTTTGTGAGAGTGAACTGTCCGTGAATCTATCATCTTGATATTGATAGCTTATCCGAATATGAAAATTACCTGAAGCATGTCAGCAATGCTCTTCTGTTTGCCTCCGAGTCCAACGCCAGGTAAGCCGATGAGTCCATCACCGCTCCACTCCGATGAGCCACTGGCATTTCTAGCCTCAGTCTCCTTCTCCTTCTTCCTCGAACCAAACCCTGGAGGCATCATAAACATCGACCTACCCCCACCATTCTCCGAACTCCCCACCATTCTCCTATCTCCAATCCCTCCCAGCAGCAAATTCCCACCTTTCAGCCTCTGCGCATACCTCGAATCCTCCTTAGTGAGCAGCGGAGGCGGAAGCCTAGGATTCAAGTTCACATTCGAGTAGTAGTAAGACAGATACTCCGGATCAGACCTAAGCTCCTCTTCGGAAAACATACCGTTTTTACTCTGATTACCGACACTACCTACAAGACCCGTCAACTGATCCCCTCCAAACAGCCCACCAACAGCATTCAATGATCCCTCCACGGTTGGAGGAGCAGACCCGCTCCTGAACATCTTAAGCTCCTTTTCGCGATCATTAACACTCTCTTGCCTACGCTGCTCGCTGAGCAACATCCCTATCTCGTCAAAATCATCACCAAACGACCCATCATTGACTCCACCATGTACATGCCTTCTTTTGTTTTCAGACAACATCGTCACAACTTCACAGCCTAAACCAAAACCCCAACAACCTTTTCACAACCAGAACTCAACAAAACCCTCCAAAGGTAAACTCTTCACAACCTGAACAGCTCAAGCCAAACACAGAAATTCAAAAAAACAGCTACAACACAATTAAGCCCCAAACCCTAAATCGACACTAAAACTACACACCCAGTTCAAAAGCTCATTTCTTTCCGAAAATTACAGTCTAGAAAACAAACCCCAGGTCGCCAATATCTGTTCTTGACACGTCCATCCTCACATTCCGCAATCAGACAGCATAACTCACCACTGGAAACTTCGCGAAAACTCAAGCCCACGTTAACGGATGAAGCGGATAACGCGGGAGTTCAGTATGGAGATCGATCGGAGACGAAGTCGGGCCCGGCGGCGACTGGTGGTTGGCGAAGAAGAAAACCCTCGTTTAGGGTTTTGATAAGATTAAATACAGAAGAAAAGGGAGCAGCAGGCAGTAATGACGGAGGGAGATAATAGAGGATTAGAGGAAGAGCCAATTTATTTTACTTTAATATTAATTAATTAAGAATATTTAAATTATATTAATAAGATACATGTTATCAACCAAATATTTTGTTTAAGGTAATTATAGATTTCATAAACGAATTTATCAATAGTGAAAAATATCTATTTTTTAAGTGATTTTAATATTTTTTAATACTCAACTACATCATTCAACATATATTAATTTAGAAACTGTAAAAAACAAGTATCAAACTTTGTGGATAATAAAAAAGTTTTTATTTGTTTTATTTTAATATTATTTAATGACAGTGATAATCAGCCAAAAATAGTTAGTTTATTTCGTGTGTGGATTTGGAAATTGTTAACAAAAAAATTTATAATTAATAAAAAATGTAGAATATCTTGAAGTCGATAAGTTTTGCCATCCCTCAAATTGATCAAGACCATTGTAATGGATTTGGAGCATTTACCAGAATTGTGGATTTAAGTAATGATGTTTTTGATTTTAGGATGCTTCATTTCTATGGTCATGGTCATTGTTAAGGATATAATTAATATAGATGATTTTAATTCTGAGGTTTTGGTTTGGGGGAGAGGAATCATGCATTTGCATTGTTTTATGGGATGTTGTGAGATTTTTGTTTGTTTTTATTTTATTTTAGTTTTTTTTTTTTCAGAATGTGAGATTTTGTGACTTTATGACTAGTCAACAAGTGCAGTGAATTTTATTTATTACTCCCTCCGTCCTCCAATACATATCGTTTACTGTTAATTTGAGTAAATTAAGGTGAAGTTAATGCTAGCGGTTGAACAAATTTAATAAGTAGGTGATTAACATTTTTTTGAAAAAGTTCGTGCAAAAAGTAAAGTTGGTAGATGATTATTGGTGAAGAATGTATTTTTTATTGATTATGATAATGAAGTGATTAATGTTTGACATTTTAAGGTAGTTGTTGATATTAAATACGCATTGAAAATTGGCAAGTGACAAGTAAAAATGGATAAAAAAATTCAGTTAAGTGACATGTAAAAAAGGACAGAGGGAGTATATTACTTTACTCTACAATAATGCAATTTTTCAATTATAGTTGAAGGTAGTATGTTGAAAGTTTTGATTGGAACATATCAAAAGGTAGATAAGATATTTATAATGTGGGCACAGTTTATACCGGTGTGAGTGTTTTTGGCTTGCGTAATTAAGAGAGAGAAAAGTTTCTAAGTGTCATGAGATAATTATAATAGAATTTATGTTATAAATATGACATGTTTTTTTGCATTTCCATGAAAAATGAATTGAGTAACAACTTACGAATGGAACAATAATGAACTTATGATAGTAAAATATAGGACCTTACCATCCGTCTGACTGACGTTCTTCGACTCATCATTATTTAATGGTGAAGATGTTTTAACTATAAATCAACATTGAGATATTTACGTAGAAGAATTGAAAATATTTCAGATAGAACAATTATACAATATTTATCCAATGTAAGTCGTAGATTATCTAGCTACCCTGAGGTTACATGCATCGGAACCGTTTTTATGAATTAAAATAATCAGAGGTCTTGAAAAATAAAGAAAATATTTTTTGAATTCGGACTTTATGATTTAAAGTGTCTGTATCAAATTGCCGATATAGAGAAGTTTTTCGAATACTATATCGTGGATTTCAACAACTAAATAAAAAAAAATTGCAAGAAAAGTTTGTGAAAAATATAAGATTATAGAAATAATGTGAATTTCGAGCGATGAATTTGGAGTTTTAAGCATTGAACTAGAATTTGTATCTGTGAAAACTTAGGATTCTAGATTGGTATTAGATTAACTGTGTTATATATGATTTGAGTGTGATACATGTATTACCACATTTATTGTTGAGTCGTAATTTAATTATATATACGTGATATAGTTAATGGCTAATTCAGTTTTACATTTTTAAAAATTTTAGACTGTGTTTGGTATATAAAAGATTTTAGAGAAACTGAAATGATATATATAAATAATTTTTTAACAATTTCATATTTTTTTTTATTATACGGAAAATTTTGGAGAATATTAAATTTGTTTTATTTTAATAAATTTTTTTCTTATTTCACATCTAATTTATTTCACGCTGAATAAAAAATTATTCTCATTTTCTCTCAAAATTATATTTATTTTAGTTTATTTTCCATAAAATAATGTAATTTTAATAAATTTATAATTACAATTATATTAAATTTATAATATTAATCATCAATTTAATTATTATATATCTCCTTAAATTTTAAAGTGACCTGAGATTGTCAAGTTAAATATCATAATTTACTCAAAATTTAGAATGTTCAAGAATTTAAAATTAAATTTCATTTTTATACTACACAACCTCTTGCATTTTTCCTTATATATATTCAATAGCATTATATACAAATATTTATGCTGATATTTAAAAAAAAATTGACCTTATTTTTATATAAAACATTCAATATGTATTATAAAATATTTTTTCATGCGTACTGAATTATACATGAACAGTTTTTTTTTAACCGGACATTGCACACACAAAAAACTTCGAATGACCTTGGTTTCAATTTTTTTTTTTTTAAATTGTTTATAGTCAACCGTCATCTGAAACGACGATTTAATAAAATTCAATAGTGCTTTGAAACCACGCCCGAAGGGGTGAGCAGTGTTAGTGTCATCTCAAAATGCCTATAAAGGCTTGATGATCAATAAATTTTAATATATATATACATATATCGAATTAGTATAAATATATAGGGTTGTACGCAGTCAAGTGGCGATATTTAAATTGTATAAAGTTCGATAAAGATTCATTTATAATATGATCCGGCTATATTCGCACTTTAATTGGATACATCAGATGGATTAAACACATCTATATGTATTATGAGTAAGATTTATTGATTCCACGAGCTCAAGCCTAGTAACTCAGATATTTAGTTTGACACAAAGATTGAAGCTCAGTAGCTCACTTTTCGGTATGAATATAAACACAATGTTATTGCTCTGCTATTACTGAAATTCATATTAATTTGATATGATTAATTATAGGAAACGCAATAACGAAGAGTGAGTTTTTTTTGGGAGGAACTAATATTTCAAGAAACTGTTAGATCATTCATATGTGTAGATACTGACAGAGGCGCGGCAATTCACATACTCGTAAAATAGATAACATGACGTGCTTCAATTTGAGTTCAAATTGAAAACAACAAAATTTAATTAAAGGGAATTCTGAATCCATATTTGCACTGTGTGGTGCAGAAAACTTAATCTCATATTTGTGCACGCAATCCCTCACAAGTAGAATTTGTATCCTTCACAACACACGTACAAATTTGGACTGATGTTGGAAAAGGACTATCCATCAACTGAAGCAGTAATGGCATATGAAGTGTCAATTGTTCTTTGAAAACCGTTACTCGCACATGTACAATATCAGATTATGTCTGCAAAATGCTCGCTGAGGCAATAAATCAAAGATACTTATGTCCAACGTTTTTGAATAATGTAAAAATGAAAACTTCAAATCCGACAATAATGACCATGGTGTTCTGCAAACTGCACGCTGAAGCATCAACGCGTACGCGGTACAGATCGAAACTTCAGAAACTACAGAACACATCGAAATCTATAGAATTCGCGACAAGGTTCCCACAATCGATTCTTCATGATAAATTCGAGATCCGAAATTCCTATACCGTGCACAGAAATATAATCGCAGAGGCTTCAGATTCCCTACAACAAAGCACCAAAAGATTCAAACAGACTAAAGCGGAGAAGAGTTTAAGCGCAGTAGGCGCGTCTCGGAGCCATGTTGAAGCGCACGACACAGACTCGATTTATGTGGAGAAGAAAGCGGACACGTGGATCGCCACGCGTCGGTCGGGAACGGCAAATTCTTGTGTGCTCCAGGAGTATTTATTCTGGTTTGCGATATCGTTTTGATTTTGATGAAAATGACGTTGTTTTACATATTACATATCCGTACTCGACTATATATATCAATAGTTGTGCTTATATATTCACCAATTGTGTATTTGCTGAAAACAATAATTGATAAATATATAAACACAACCGATGAATATTCACTACTATTTATGCTTATATATTCACTAAATGATATTAAATATAAAACGATATAATTTTTGTTAAAATCAAAACGACGTGCTTTCGGAGCGAGTGATTGCTGGAGAACGGTTCTCATGTCGACGTGGACCAAACCTTCACTTGGTCAAACAGCTGGCGAGACCGGGCTGACTCAAGTAAAGCACAGTTAAAGCCCGATATTGAATATGTCGCTGGGCCTCGTATTCTGGCACAGTTAAAGCCCGATAATGAATATGTCGCTGGGCCTCGTATTCTGGCCCAATTAAAGCCCGATGAGACTACGGGCCACGTAACGCTATCCAAAACCGCAGAATTACGCGAAGCCAAACGCGGCCTCAAACCTGGGAAGGGGAAGAACAAACGCAGACGACGAAGAAGCTACGCTACGAGTCGAGAATGTTTTAGCCGGATTCGTCCGCGATCGTTGTCGTCGGATTGTTTCGCTTCGCCTCATTCGTCTCCGATCTCCGATCAGTTTTCCTGATTAGGGTTCGTATCACGTCTCGATTTGTGGCCTGGTGTCGTGGCAGCTCGATTCGATATGACTCTCTGGAGGCTCGGCCGCTCGATTGCTCAATCGTCTCGCGCACGAGTCGGTCCTCGTTTCCTTTTTCATATTTTAATTTTAATTATAACTTTACCTCTGTGTGCTTCTTATTTGCAATATGTTCTGAACATTTTTTATTTATTTATATTTATATTTATTTAATTTTGTGATTTGGCTGATGATGTGTGATTTGAGCTGATAGGATGCGTTGAGAAGTGGGAGTATGGTGAGGTCTGGAGCTGATGGTGGATGCAGATTGGGGCTGTTGCAGGACAGCGAGTGCTCAGGTGGTGGAAATGGGATTAAATTAGGGTTTTCTAGAGGCTATTTAACTTCAGTTGGAGCTGGGAGGAATGGAGTTGTTTCGAAGGCGTATGGTTCGGGATGGAGATATGCAGCAGCGAGTCCGAGATTCTGTAGGTTCTTCTCCAGTGAAGAGCCTAAGAAGAGGAGTGAGTGACATTGTTTTCAAGGTTTTGGTCATGTTACATAGATTATTTTTTGTCACGGTTTGTATTTTTAATGTTCATATGTTGCCTTTGTTGCTGGTAGATTACGAGAACTATTATCCAAAGGATAAGAAAGAAATTCCGAAAAGTGAAGAGAAGACAGAATCAAAAGGTGAGGTGTTTATTTTGATCTAGCATTTAGTATTGCTGAGTTAGATAGCACTGCGCTCTATTTATTCATTTTGATTGTGAAGTTAAGCATTTTATAGGGTTTGTGTATTGCCAATCGGGGTCATGAGGCATCAAAAATCAGCAATCTTGTTTGGTTAACGCTACAAATCATTGTCATAGTTCTTCATTACGCATTTACTTCAGCAACCAATGAATTGATAAGCCGACTGAACAAAATAAAAAATAAATTGCAAGGAATTCGATAGTATTGATTAATTATATGGAGAAAAGCGGACTGTTATGTAAAGTTCTAACGTGTAGTTTTTTTTTGTACAATATTAGAGGAGTCACAAACTGATGATAGTGGCAATACTCAAGATTCTTACAACAGGATGATACAGAACATACTCACTTCGTTAGTACTTCTAGCATTTTTCCTTTCCTCGTCTACATTTGGCGCACGTGAGCAACAGCAGGTGACCTTTTGGGTTTTATAGCGTCGTCAATGTTTATTCTAATTTCTTGCGTACAATACTTTCATTCTCAGATTGTGCCGTAAAGTGGTGAACCTTACTTTCCTCTGCAGATCAGCTTCCAAGAGTTTAGAACTAAACTTCTCGAAGCCGGATTAGTGGATCACATAGTTGTTTCCAATAGATCGGTTGCCAAAGTGTATGTGAAGGCAACTCCAAGCACCCAATCTGGTGACACTACTGTGGAAGGAACCACTCATGACACCCTAACACCTGGGAAGAAAGGACAATATAAATATTACATCAACATCGGAAGCGTCGAGTCCTTTGAAGAGAAACTCGAGGAAGCTCAAGAGGCGTTAGGAATTGATCCACATAATTTCATTCCTGTAACTTATGTCAATGAGATTGTTTGGTATCAGGAATTGCTTAAGTTTGCACCGACACTCTTTCTACTGGGAACACTCTACTACATGGGACGGAAAATGCAAGGTGGTATAAGTATCGGTGGAGGTGGTGGGAAAGGTGCACGTGGAATATTCAGCATCGGGAAAGCTCATGTTACCAAGGTTGACAAGAACGCCAAGAACAAGGTTATATCCTCTCTGATTGCCATATTTTTAAAATATTTTTCTATTTCTAAGTAAATTTTTCTCAGTGAAATTGTGTTACATTTGCCAGGACTTCACTCACCCATGATCCGTTTGATGCAGGTTTATTTTAAAGACGTAGCTGGCTGTGATGAAGCAAAGCAAGAAATCATGGAGTTCGTACACTTTTTAAAAAACCCTAAGAAATATGAGGAGTTAGGTGCTAAAATTCCGAAGGGGGCGCTTCTAGTAGGTCCACCTGGGACTGGAAAAACCCTTCTGGCGAAAGCAACAGCGGGTGAATCCGGCGTGCCTTTTCTTTCAATATCCGGTTCAGATTTCATGGAAATGTTCGTAGGTGTTGGTCCATCTAGGGTACGGAATTTATTTCAAGAGGCAAGACAATGCGCCCCGAGTATAATCTTTATTGATGAGATTGATGCTATTGGTCGAGCTAGAGGGCGTGGAGGTTTCTCAGGTTCGAATGATGAACGGGAAAGCACACTCAATCAATTGCTTGTAGAGATGGATGGGTTCGGAACCACGGCAGGAGTTGTTGTGCTTGCTGGAACAAACAGGCCCGATATTTTAGATAAAGCATTGCTAAGGCCCGGTCGTTTTGATCGTCAAATCAGCATTGATAAACCTGGTATCAAAGGGCGCGAGCAGATTTTCCAGATTTACTTGAAGAAGCTCAAACTCGATCAAGAACCATCGTTTTACTCTCAGAGGCTTGCGGCCCTCACTCCTGGATTCGCTGGGGCAGATATTGCTAATGTCTGCAATGAAGCGGCTTTGATTGCTGCAAGGACCGATGACACACAAATTAAGATGTCCCATTTTGAGGCAGCCATTGATCGAGTCATTGGTGGGCTTGAAAAGAAAAATAAGGTATTTTTTTTTTTACCAGCAGCTCCATCATGCATCTTTCCTTCACTGCTAGATATCTTGGCTAATCGTTAATGAAACTTGAATACTCCACGTGTAGAAAACTATTTTTTTCCTAGTTGACTTTCCTTTCAACCTGACGGATAAACATATAATTCTATAATTTATATGATATGATTTTATGCAGGTTATCAGCAAGTCAGAGCGTCGAACTGTTGCCTACCATGAGTCAGGCCATGCTGTTGCTGGCTGGTTTCTAGAGCATGCGGAGCCTCTATTGAAAGTGACAATCGTTCCCCGTGGTACTGCTGCTTTAGGATTCGCTCAATATGTTCCAAACGAGAATCTCCTAATGACTAAAGAGCAGCTCTTTGACATGACCTGCATGACACTAGGAGGTCGAGCTGCGGAACAGGTATCAGCATTTGCTCTAATCCTCACTATCGTCATCTTTTATAGACAGATGTGGCATGTTTATACGATTAAGATATGATTAAGGTATGTATACGTATGTGTCTTGCAGGTCTTATTGGGTAAAATATCCACCGGAGCCCAGAACGACCTGGAAAAGGTGACAAAGATGACGTATGCCCAAGTAGCAGTCTACGGCTTCAGCGAGAAGGTGGGGCTTCTCTCCTTCCCTCAAAGAGAAGACTCCTTTGAGATGATGAAACCGTACAGCAACAAAACCGGTGCAATAATCGACAACGAGGTGAGGGAATGGGTAGGCAGAGCATACGAAAAAACCCTCCAGCTCATCGAGCTACACAAGGCCCATGTGGCCACAATCGCTGAAATGCTACTCGAAAAAGAAGTGCTGCATCAGGAAGACCTGATCCAAGTCCTGGGTGAGCGGCCGTTTAAGTCCTCTGAAGCCTCCAATTATGACAGATTCAAATCCGGGTTCCAAGATTCGAACAAGCAGGCTGCCGATTCTACTTCTTCCACACCAGAGTCGGCGGAGGGTGGCGGTGGTTCGAGCCTCGAACCAGACGTAGTACCTACATGAGAAGGAAATGCAACGGTGTGATACGTCTCATGTGTACATAGTAGGCCCCGGAGGAACATTTGTTTCAAATTGGCCCAGCACACTTCCAGGCCAGTGCGACAACTTCTGTATCTCAAATCAACAGTTTTCAGAGGAACACTCTGCTGTCCTTATCGTGCTTTGACATGTTGTCATATGTTTAGTATTTAAATTGCTGACATCGTAAGTTTCTGAGACACTTGTCAACAGGAAATTAATAATAAAACCTCAAAATGACAATTTGTAAAGAAGGGCCATCCACTAATCATTACTCTACTCGGACGTCAAGTTACAAAAGGCAACATTGTATCATCAACAAAACCAGACCATGTTATATGAAGGATAAACAAGACAACAAGCTTGAAACCGAAACGGGTCTACTTCTCAACGGCCGCGTTAATGTTTTCCCGAGCCCGCTCCTTGGCTTCTTGCCTCTCCGCATACCCTTTAGCCTCCGCGGCGGTCCTCCACCCCAACTTCCTGAAGTCGGATCGGAACCCGAATATCGACCCAGGGAGAAGATCATAGCCCAACCGATCCCCCATCATCTCAAGCGCCGCTACCGCATCGACCTCCGACCTCGTCCAACTCTTGTTACCGTAATCCTCCATGATCCATAAAGTTGTTTCCGTACGGCTTTTCATGATCAGACCCAGCTTGCCTTGATGTTTAAGTAACTTGAGCGTCAAGCCATCGTTTTCTTGCTCCGGTGTAGCGAAAAAGCCCCATTCTTCGCTCACCGAATCGAACGCTAGAACCCGATTTGGACCCACGAGAAGATGCAAATTTCCGTTCACCGTCACCATCTTCGACATCGAACCGACCCACTCCCCCGCCTCCCTCTCCAGCCGCACCTCCCCCTCCAGCCTCCGCCACCTCCCGGGCGTCCCCGAGTCGAAAACATGGAAATTGAACCGGTAGTAATCGAACCGGGTCTGCGTGCTCAGCGGCGCCGGGCTCAGTCTCACAATCTTGTACCGAATAGGGTCCGACTTGACCTCCACGATCCCCGACGCGGAGGCCGATCCCCACTCCTCTCCTCTCGTCCACGGATTCGGGACCTGCCCCACTCCCGCGTCGTCCCCTTGCACACGTAGTGGCTCTTGACGCCGTGGTTGCGCCGGCTCTGCGGCTCCTAGCTCTCGCAGTAGATCAGCCCCAGCCCCGCGTCCGAGCACGCGGTCACCTTTACCTTCAGCGGCAAGAAATCCAACACGACGACGTTTTCCCCACCCCCTCCCACAAACTTGACCTTGTACTCGTGCTTCACTACCGATTGCACAATGTGGCCCGAGACCGAGTGCAGCGACGCGAATGCTGCCTCGTAGGTGGAACGGTTAGCGTTTCCGGCGAGGAACGAGACGCGATTTGGACGAGCACGTCGTGCGGAAGCCCGGGCATGTCACGTTGCTGAATCTCCATCGATGAAGAGCCGCTGGTGAGAAGTTTGATGTTATGGGTTTGGAACATGACAATGCGTGTATTTATAGATGCTGTCTGATGTCGCCGCGCAGTACTAGGAAGTCTCGTTGTGATAGGATTTCTAAGCGCTGTGTGTTTCATAGGTTTCTAAGACTTGAGGTTCAAGTTATAGAAACTTCGAAATCTCGTCGCTAAAAGGATGTTATTTAGTCGCTAAAACTATAATTGAAAACGCTGTTTTTATTAGGCTTTGTGGTTGGGCCGGCCCAATTTGAGACCCGGTGGCAGAGGCGGGGTGTTCTCTCGACAAAACAGACCCTCGGAGCGAACGAAGCCCTGTTTCTTCTCGTCGGAGTAGAAATTCGAGGCCGGGCGCGGCGTGGATTTTTGTGTCGAATTGGGTCGGAAAAAGATTCAGTTTTGGGACTGGGTTTTGATTTTCGTTGACTGGAGATATGGCGGGTCGGGAGATTTCGAGCACTCTGAGGAATTTGAAGGTGAGGAGTTCAATTTTTTTATCTGCTGTTTGAATAAGCTGAATTAGGGTTTCGACTGGTGTGATTATGAACGCCAGTTTTGTGCGTTTTTGATGATTGGTGGATATTGTTTGTGATTGAATTCGGTGTGGTGGATGCAGTTCATGCAAAGGGCGGCGCAGAAGGAGGAGAAGAAGAAGGAAGAGGAGGAGGAGGAAGTTGTGAGTGATGGGGGGTTTGGCTCAGCTACTTCCATCAGCAAAAAATGGTAAAGATTATATTTTTAGAGGAAAAATATATGGTCTTGTTGAAGTATGATTTGTCTGTTTTAGGGTTGATTTGATGTGTGGATTTCAGGAACTTAGCAGATTGTCTGGATTGTGGTTTATGCGGATCGTTTTGTTCTGAGTGACAGCTCAATGTTTTGTCTGGTTACATTTAGATAGATAACCTGCAGGTAGTATGAACAACGAAGAATGTGATGTTATCATAGTCTCAAAAATTAATGGCATGGCTGGAACTTGAACCACTAAAATTACTGTTTAGTCTCGCAAGACTGATCACGGAAGTTTCGCGCATTCAGACATCTTGTGAAATCTTGAATATGGATCATTGTTACCTTTGTTTTTGCCGTCTAGTTCCTCTATACCAGCATTCCCATGGTTGGATTTTGCGTACAGAGATCTACTCTTATTGAGCGCGGCCCTGATAGGTGACAGTTTTGTTCTGTTGGTTTGTAGCGTGGTGATTATGGAAGGAGATCCCCATCCGGGAGCGGTAAAGGGGCGGATGTCGTTTCAGCGTTTCAATCCTACTATTGATGTGAGTCTTACTTTGACGCTTTATCTTTTTGAATTCCTCCGTGAGTCTTACTTTGACGCTCTATCGTTTTGAATTCCTCTGTGAGTCTTACTTTGACACTTTGTTTTCGTAGAAACTGGCTGAGGAGCTGGACGGCCGCTCAAAGGAACCTGGAGCGAGAACGCCTGCCAGGTACGTCACCAAATTTTTCCTAGTAACTCTCATTTCACCATTCATGATCCACGTACTATCAGCTTCTAACTCTCATCCTCGGCCGCCATTACAGTCAAAACGGGTCGTTCAACGGGGAAGGAAGCGCAAATGAAGACAGCGACACCTCCAACACCAAAATGGATCATAAGCGGAAGCAGCCCGTAGGAGAATCTGAAGAACTGCTGCACTACCCGAACAAATCACCCAAGAATTCCCACGGCAACCAGCGGACGAATGCGTCATCCAGTGGCAAAAAACGGTCAAACAAGAAGCGCGAGAAAAATGATTGGAGCGTTTTAAGGCCTCCCAAGAGTGAAAACAGGTGAGGTAAATTTCATATGTTGTGATTGTAACCTCGGCTATCTACCATAATGTATTTCAGTCATCTCTTCAGGGATTCTCCAAGTGAAATAGAATTTACCAGGCATAGCTTGTTTTGTAAGCAAAAGATTGTTCAGAATTTTTTTCCCCAATTTGAATTTAATAGAAATCCGTTTGATGATCTACTGTGTTTAATAGAAGTTCGGTTTCAAAAACTCAGGACATCGAGGAAAAAATTAGAAATCGGTCAATTTTTAGCAGGAGTATATAAAAATAAAATTAACTTGTTGCAGTCATGGAATGAATTTTTTAAGATTAATGGTCAAGTTTCACGTGATTTGAACACGTTTTGAGTAACCGTTTCAGCGATTTATACTTGAGAAATCATACCTCCAAGAATGAAGAAGAAAAAACGGATTGAGACGACTACACGGTAGTTAGTAGTTGATTAATAGGCATCCCGCATCTATTAGATTATGACAAACGGGTTTTGCATTAGATGGTTGTTTAAATATTCTGAAAGCTATATCCCCATACAAAAATAAAAAAAAGTATATTAAACAATACATAAATATCTACGTCTACATATTTATATAAAAACCCAAGAAAAAAAAAACTAAGGCTGCAAAACATCTGGGCACAAGTATCCTTAATTTCCCCAACTGCCAGAATCCAAGCATTTCAAAGTTCATCCAGTGACCTGCAGCAAAACACAAAATGATCATCAGCTCCATCAATTGAAAATTTTGTCTACCAAAGAACTCAAATTGATGAACACAACAGTACCTGCGTTAAAAGAGTACGCTGTAACATTTCCTGGCAAGTTTCAGTGACATCCTAAGACTACTAAAACTAATGTTTGAATCTGAAAGCTCAGGCAGGGATCCAGCAGGTGGCGCCGAAGACGATCCTCCCCTTCCACCCCAGCAGCAGCCAGCTGCCGTCCTCATCGATCACAAAGTCCTTATGATACCACGCCTCCATTTTGTTCCTCAGCTTCGTCATAACCTCCTTGTCCAGCGGCAGCTGCCGGAACCCGGCCCTGTTGCAC
>NQLW01000053.1:3301200-3312978 GCA_002312845.1 Kalanchoe fedtschenkoi | reverse complement strand
CAAGAAAATAAACATTGGGGACACTTTGCCGATATGATGCGAGCGATGATTGAATAAGTAGAGATGATATCACCTCAGTTTCTAATATCACAAATGCATCTTCTTAAAATAAGTCGACCTGGTCTTTTAGAATGATATTGATAACTGTGTGTTTGGATTTATTTTATTTCTACTAACACATCCATGGTGTCGTTATAAATGTTCATATGGCTAGTGGCTGTGTCATACTCATGATCCGAATCTAATATAAGAACGCTAGTGGCTGTGTCATACTCATGATCCGAATCTAATATAAGAACGCCAAACCTGATTTCGGTGAACTAATCTTTTACGCGATAGATTCACCATATTTGTCTCTGTGGTCCAGGATCTTGTAAGATTTAATGATTTATACGTTGCTATATTTGCCTTTGTTTAAGAAATGCTTGATAGTAAAGACATTCTGATTGGACAGAACAAAATCTTTCGGATGTACAAGGATAATGAGAAGGCAGCGAAAGATTATGCTTTATCTGGAGATAAAGATGCCCTCCATAGCCTATGCGTTAATCAGGTGAGCTTTTGGATTCCAGAATTTACCTCCTATCTTTTCCATGAAGCTCGACTTGGTTTTTAAAAAAAACTGTGGTTAATTTGTTTAGGTGGAGACGGTCATGGAGTTGTGGAACAGAAATGATGAGTTCCGGAGAGAATATGTAAAATGCAACGCGAGAAGCACCCTAAGGAGACTGAAGACGTTGGATGGCCGCTCACCTGGCCTTGATGCGGAGGCACCGTCTGTACCTTATGTAAGACATGATAGGTTTATGCAGTTGCAAGTGGTGACATCACAGTTCCCTTCTGTGGAGCAGTCCAAAATACAAGTATCCCATTTAGCTGAAATAGTCAACAAGGAGCCTGTGGTAGAATTTGCGGAGAAGAAGGAAGTGAGTGTCCTGTCAACTGTCTCCAGTGAGGAACTAACTCAGGAGGCAAAAGAAGAGACTAAGAAAACGAAAGAGGAAGATGAATTGGCTAAGAAAGCAGAAGAAATGAGAAAGAAAGAGGAGGAAGCCAAAATGATAGAGCAGCTTCGGTTGGAGGAAAAGGCCAAAGCAAAAGAGGCATTGGAGAGAAAAAAGCGCATGGCAGAAAAGGCACAGCTTAGGGCTCAGTTAAGAGCCAAGAGGGAAGCTGAACTGAGAGAGAAGGTAACGATCAATGATCATGTGTCTTAAAATGGCCGTTTGCAGTATGTAATATTACCACTTTTCTATGTCATTTGCTCGCATCATCTCATGCTACTGGTGATGTTTGAAACTGAACTCCCTCTACAGGAAAGGGAAAAGAAGCTCAGGAGAAAAGAAAAGAGGAAGTCCCCCAAAGGAGCTAAGGAAGAGGTTAATGAAAATGATTTCAGGGCAGCTCCGGAATGCCGGTCAGAGCCCTCCAACGGCACAGGAGTGTCTAAGAGACACCACAAACCATCACATTACCAAAAGGTCTCAAAAACGAATGCCATGCCTTTACCCCTGCGAAACAGGGCCAGGAGAAGGATGCAGATGTGGATTTGGGTCGGCGTCTCATCCATTGCTGCCGTTGCCATGGGCTTACTAGCATTTTGGTACCTCCCATCTTTCGCAGAGCGGCAACAGAATCGTAATTGAGGTTTGTCAACTCAAACAGCTAGCTACTTGGCATCTCTTTTCCGGGTATTGTGGGCTTCTTTGCCCACATTCTACTTTATTCTAGTCTAGCACATTCTCTCCTCTCTTCTAATCTCTACCCAACCTTTATGCACACACATTGACAGCGTAGCCTTTTTATGATTGTCAGCTGCAAGACATTGTCATGCTATGAAATGCAGTGATCAAGTTGAAGTTTGGTGTTACATGGTACTTACATTGTGGCTATTTGAGGTTTATTTGGCAAGAAGAGAGTAGAGTTATGGCCTTATGGGAAACATTAAATGGGCTGACCCGGTCAACGCGCGTTGACACGCAGGCACTAACGCGACAAACATGGCCAAAGAACTATAAATATATATTTTTTTTTAATATTTTATTTTATTGATAATGATCCAACGGACTTAGGGTTTCAAGAGCCTACAAGTGTGTGGCACGAGGTTTAGGAGTTTGACTTGAAAGCCTACACGGGATGGCACGAGGCCTAAGGATTTAACTCGAGAGTCTACAAAGGGGTGGCACGAGACCTAGGAAGATAGGACATCTTGTGCTACAGCCAATACGCCATCAACGAGAACAACAAAAAATGAAGATAGGTTTTGGCAGCTTTTTCTTCCTGCATCGAAGTGGAGCAGGGTTTTTATAAGAAATACAACTAAGGAAAATACCCGGTTGTGAGCTGAAGCTGTGTTGTTCTTGATTCTTTGGTTCTTCCCTTGTACGGCTTAACATGAGCCCTTTGCCCGGGTTAGTAACCAGTGGGGCCTCTCCTTATAAAGGATTTCTCAGACGCGGGACACCTAAAACGGGGTCTTTCAATCCTATTTCACTTTTATTTCACCTGGGGCTAAACTCCGTGCTGGGGCCGCTACTATAGCTTTTGCAGGAGCTGCTCTTGCTTCATTAAAACAAGTCGGTTTAGTCCTTTTTCTCAATTGGAATGGAAGATGTTTCGAGTGATGCTCTTTCCTAGGTATTTCGCCGGGTATTTCACCCAGATGCTTTTCTCTTGCCTGTCCGCGCAAATGGAAGAAGGTATTTTTGCACGCATTCGAGACCTAGAGCAGAAAGGCAATTAGAATATTCCCCCGCAAAATGCAGAGGATCCGAACCAACCCATATGCTCCCATTTTTAATAAAATTCCAGCTAGAAGCATACAAGTACTGTAATGTGCTTCCCCGTGGCCCCGTGGGTGTCGGGTAACCAGGTATGTAGGGGTAGAATCGGTAATTTGACAGCAAAAGCAATAAGAAATAAAATATAGAATATTATTTCTAATGCCACAGTTTGGCTCGAGAGAGCCTACATGAGGTGGCGCGAGGCCTAGAAATTTGGCTTGAGAGCCTACAATGGTGGCACGAGGCCTAGGGGTTTGGCTCGAAAGCAAAAGGGGTGGCCGAACTCAAGAGGCGGTGCACGGGCGACCGAGGAGGCGATGCACGGGGCGACTGAGGCGCCCTGACAGCCGACGCGAGTAGATCTGTTCGACATCGCCGGGATCTGGCGACCTAGGCGGAGAAGGCCGACGCCGAATTAGAGGAGCATGGCGCCACGGTGGGCCGATTTACGGGCTCTCCGGCGAGGGCGGCTTCGGCTACTGCGGGGGCCAGATCTTGCGGCGGCGGCGGCGAGGTCTGGAAGAGCAGGGGGGTTGCTAGGTGAGGGGGACAGCCGAGACGAGCAAACCCGAGCCGCATGGCCAAGGGGGCCGATCTAGAGGAGAAATCTCTGGAAAGGACCCTCGGGCTGCTCGATTAGCCGTCTGTGGAGGCGCCGACGGAGTCAAGGGACTCAGCTGGCTGGGGATCTGATGCATAGCGGTGAGGGCAAGCATCAGTTAGGGAGGCTCGGCCGGGACCGGTGGGTCTCCGGCTCAGCCTCTTGAAAGTTGTGGCCTTTGAGGCCAGCGGTGCAGTGGTCCTGCAACTCGGGATCTGGCCTGGCTTCCCGCGCGAGAGGAGGGCACTGCTCGCGGACTAGCTTGGCCGGCTCGGCTGGGGATTCAGGCCGCCAAGCCTGGATCCGCTGTCCGGAGAAGACCCGGCCGCTCGGTCGGCCGCTAGAGATCCCAAGCGGCGAGGGCTTCGCCTGTGGGGTGGGGTGACTGTGGGGGGATGTGGGTGGCTGTGGGGTTGGGGCGGGGCAGAGATGTGCGGGGAGGAGGGCCTGCCCCCGCCCTCCTCCTCCACCACCGCCGGGAAGCTTTTTTAGGGGCTGAGTTTTCTTGAGAGAAGTTAGAGCTTTTTGAATTTCAAAGACATCCTAAATGACCCATCAAAGAACTATAAATATCGTAGTTCCTTACTCATAAATAAAATCTGAAGTCTGGGCAAGAGACAGTAACTGCAGGTTTTGTTTGTCCAGCATCAATCTCCGAAAAAGGTTCTTGTTATGTTCCAAAGAGCTGGCATGGGAGGTTAGTCAGAGTGGCTGAACTGCCAGGGGTTGAACTCTGTCGACTCCACGTCTTCCTCATTGGCTGGATCAGGGCTGCTGTCTGCGACAGCTCGGTGTCTGGAGTAGCTGGAGTTGTACTGGTAGACTTCCAAGTCGCCCCAAGGCGTGGCAACTATTTCGTCACTCAAGTCGAACCATCTGGGCTTGAAGGGCTGGCCACTGGCTTCCCTCATCCGCTTCTCCGCTCTCTGCATTTCCTCCAGTCTGGAACAAAAAAATCAGAACCTTGCTCAGCTTTTGGAAATTTTTCTGATATAAATAAATGGGATAAATTACAAAATAGTACTATCCAATTCTTCAATTCAGATACTTTAGTACTAAATTGAAAAGAAAAAAAAATACTAAATGATAATATCATAACGCGAAATGAGTTTGTAGTATTCCACATACAAGCTATTGTACTTATCTTTTGGTTTCAAACTAGTCAGAAAATATTTGAATTTGAAAATTAGACAACACCCAAGCTAATTTTAAAAAGGGAGAATTACAAAAAAAGGACATGTACTACCACTTCTTTCAATTTAAATGGCATTACTACCAGATTTTGCAATTTTAAGATTTTGGACTCTTATGAAATTTATTAATTTTCAATTCATCCCCATAAGTTTTTGTATTTATGAAATAAACCTGTACATTTAAATTTCAATGTCAACGTGTTGACTAATTCAATTAACACCTTTCTAAATTAATTAAAATAAATTCTTAAATTAATTTAAAATAATCCTTATATAAAAGGTTGTTCGCATTAACTATTAAATTTTTATTTTAATTAATTTAGAAAGGTGTTGATTGAATTAGTCAACACGTTGACATTGAAATTTAAATGTACAGGTTTATTTCATAAATACAAAAACTTATGGGTTAAATTGAAAATTAATAAATTTCATAAGAGTCCAAAACCTTGAAATTACAAAATCTGGTAGTAATGCCCTTTAAATTGAAAGAAGTGGTAGTACATACCCTTTTTTATAATTCTCTCTTTTAAAAAAAAAGTGAAAGATGAAACTACAGGTAATGTTTTTACAATTTACCCCAAAAATAAGGAAACCGAGTATATATGTTACCTGCTCTTTTCGGACCCGGCTTTGGAGAGATCCCCTTTCTCGAGGGCGAACCTGTCGGGGCGCAGGCGCGAATCCGATGCCAGCAACTTCTTCGGAGCGGTTGAGAAGCTGTTTATTTTGTGTGCGAAGTATGTGTACTGATACCTGTCGTCTTTGGGGACCTCCGCAATATGAAAAACCTGCAATGTGAAGAACCATCAACTCACGCCGGATTTTCTGATCAATGGAAACGGTGGAATGATCCCGACCTCTTTCAGCTCGGTGCCTGGGACAGGCTCGCCTTCCAGGTCACATGGCTGATAACTCATCGACTCGTTCCACTTCCCCGTCATTAAAATCTTAGGCTCTTCCGCGGCATTGTACACATATCCATCGATTTCATAGCGGCCCGCCCTGCATAGAAACGCGTGTACCCATCATCAAACACGAGCAAATTATTAAAAGGAGGCTTCGATATGTAACTTCACGTACCCGAACCAGCCACACGGTTGGAAATACAACACAGCTTTGTCACCGGTAGTCAAGTTCGTCATCACCATTTCTCCAGGAGAATCCACCCACGTCCTTCCGAAGATCAGGTTGTTTACTTTCGTCGGAGGCGGGACCAAGTCCAGCGCCACACCATCCCTTTTGAGAACCACACGCGTCCTGCGCAAAATCAAACAAATGAACAAGTATTTATGATTCGTGAGATCTGCAACACGATTGCCTGGTAGAAAACACGTAACTTGAAAACAGTGAAATTGCTGGCGTTAAAAAAATTCAACGGACATTGAAGTCTGTAAGCGGACCATGTATGACAAATCACTGACCTTCCGACAGGATACACATCGACGGAGTTACCCAAGAATTTCGTTTTCAGCTTCGATGTGACGTCGTAAGTGAAGTGCTCGTTCTCCGCATGCCCGGCGCTCATCGGAGGATGATGGCTAACCTGCCCGTGAATACATAAGGAACAAAACAATATTACACGCAGATATGCGGAGAGATGGTAAGGATAAACACTGCACGAAGATCATTTAAAAGACTCGCTAGCTTTCGAAGAATGGCGGCCATTCACCTGCTCAGCTATAAAGGTGATGCCGCCGTGATTGACCATTTCGTAGGTTTCGCCGAGAATGGGATTAAACGGTTTCCAGGTCCGTTGGTAAGCGTAGTAGACGGATATAGCCCATGAAGCTGCGCTTACATGACAAAGAAAGCGAATATTTAACTAGTAGTAGCGGCATATTACAATGTAGAGACCGCCAGCAAAGGAATTCACTCACTTGCATATACCAGTCGCATGTAAGGATCCTCACATTCGTCCGCCTGATCCAACAGGTACGAGTACTCCATCAACTGCAACAAGTATTTATCTGTAACAACTGATGACGGACAATAGAAAAAACACAAAACCGGCAACAGTGAAAAAGGTGTGTTTAGCGCATCCGAGCTAACCTCAGCCATTTTCTGAAGCATCGTCATCGGCTCAAAGATAACGACCGGAAGCGTCACCATGGAAGTGACGTCCGCGCCTATATACTTCTGCATCATTTTCCAGTAACTATCACGCTCCTGTAAATTTCGGCTCAATGTAAGACTAACGCAAAAGATACGTTCCCAAGTTAAATAAACGTCACGTAGAGTTCCATTTTGGAATATCGTAAATATGAGAGGCGTGGAAACAATTCAAGTTCTTCTTCGCAAATCCTTCACAACGTCTATAAAAGAAGAATTTTAAAGAACCGAGCGTTTCGATACTCAACCTCTTTTTTCCACCTTCCACGCTGCGCCTCCTCTTCAGCATCCTCCTTTCCTCCCTCGGGATTTATCACTTCCACACCCTCATATCCGAGAAACCTGACATTCCAACAACAATCCATGATCAACAAATCTTAAGACCCAGATAACAAAATTTCAACGGTATTCACAAAAGATCCAGCAGCATGATAAACCTCGTACCAAGCTGTACAAATGTTTCTTTATGATGCAACTACCTCAAGCTAAGCTTCTCCTCGGCCAAATCATTCAAAGTTCAGAACACAAACGATTACAAATTTACAACAGCAGCAGCAACAACAGACACACAATGCAATGAACAACATTAGGGTTTCATCAGCAGCCAACCATCTCCAAAACCAACCGATCACAAAGACAAAACCTTTCCGCATAAAAATTCAATTCGAAACGAAGCAGCGCATACCCACTAACGGATCTATGCATGGCGCTCCCGAACATGGACAGCCCGGAAGACATGGACGCGAAGAAGCCCTTGCCCTCATTCTTCTCCGGCGGACTCCCCATCTCGACCCAAACCCCCAATCCGATCTCCCCTTCAAAATTAGACAAGCCCTAATTCCCAATTCGAGCAACGAAGCAGAATCTACAGCTGCAGCATCGATTTTGGGATCAGCAATGGCGGTGTAGGTATGGCCCTGGTTTGGAACATTGTCATGGAAAACGAAATATGGTCGTCAACAGACACGAAATGGTAATTACTTTCACCACGAGCATTTAATTTTAATTAAATAGTAATAATAGCACAGAGCGGTATGAAGATTACAATATTTACATTTCAATGTCGTCTTCTTGTCTAAGATCGACGGCCTTGGATCAAATCTCAAACTCCACCGCATCGATCACGGAGCTCGAATTCATACTCAGTTCCCTCGTTCCTCAATACCCAATTCCTTTTCTGTCATCAACCAATCTCTAAACCCAAAAAAGCCAACTTTACATTAGAAGTCACACCAAGGTCAACGATCAGAAGCTGTTGCCTGTTCTTCAAGAATTTATCATCTTTTATTGATTACAACACGAAGCATTGTGATTATCCAACAGCAATCAAAGCTGTCCATTTTTACACAAGAAAGACTGAAAATGCGCTGGATAAAACATTCAGTTCAAGAAGGCTGGAACCAATCCAATCTTTAGTTGGCAGCTTTGATGATGTCGATGAACTCGGGCTGGTAGAAAATAGATACACTCAGTAAGACTGCATATAACAAGATTGAATCTTGGAGTGAAGGGCTGATGTGAATTGATAAACCCACCTTCAAGGAAGCCCCGCCAACCAAGAAGCCGTCGACATCAGGTTGGGTCCCCAAAACCTGGCAATTGGCGCCACTAACAGACCCTGTACCATAAACGATGCATGATTTGACACCGGATATTCTCAGAAGCAATCGATTGAAGTTCAGACATGGAATATTGAACCGGACAGAGTTCTCTACGCATAAGGATTTCTACCTATGCAATCAAAAGTGAGAATTCAATCTCGAGAATCACCGAAAAGTACCTACCTCCATAGATGATTCTAGTTGACGCAGCAACATCAGCTCCGCAATTCTCTTGAAGCCATTTCCTCAACTCGAAATGGACCTAGCAGGAACATAAACCATCCTATGCATCACATGAAAGTATCGGAGAGTATACTGCTTGAAAACGTTGTGTATTTGTTAGCTACTATAAGAAGGTTATCTCACTTCTTGAGCTTGTTCGGGCGAGGCAACTTTTCCAGTTCCGATAGCCCAAACCGGCTCGTAGGCCAAAACAATGTTCTCCCAGCTTGAAACTTTCTCTATAAAAAAAACGCACACTCATCAAGATACTCCATAATTTTTCCCAACAGGTAAATTCAATAGATAGCAGAGGATTAGAGGGTTTTATTAATACACTGATAAATAATACCACCTATCAAGAAGGAATTATTAATACGGACTTGGAAAGGTCCCATCCATATTTTTGAACAAAAACCTAATGCGGTTGCAGCCTGCCAAATGTGTACTCAAGGAATTGAATTGCAAATCTGGATAGGAGCCAAAATGAATAAGTGATAGTAAATGGTAATATACCCGCAATGGCCTTGGTTTGTGCGGCGACAACTGCAGCGGTGGATCCTGATTCCCGCTGCTCAAGGGTCTCCCCGACACAGGCAATCACTTTCAGGCCTACGGATAGCGCATATGCAACTTTGTCTCCCACAAACTGCATTCGCAAGATCATGCCATTTAATCTATGTGTTCACTATAAGGTGAAAAGTGAAGAGTTTCATACTTCATTTGATTCCCCTAGCAGGGCCCTTCTCTCAGAGTGACCGAGAATAACCCATGGAATACCCAAATTGACGAGCATCTCGGCGCTGCATTCGCCGCAAACATCATAATCAGATCATACGAACAAAGTCAAATCTGCTAATGACTCAGGACTAAACTGACTGCATAAAATTCCAAGAAAAACTATCCGACGAAGATGTCTTATTAAAGATCAAGTTTTTACCTAACTTCACCAGTAAAGGCGCCTCCTTTACGAACCCAGCAGTTCTGTGCCGCGACCTGGAAATCCGACCGCAGCAAGCCCTTAACCAACGTAAGATGCACATAAGGAGGACTTACAACAACCTCTGCAAGAATCACCCTCTAACCTCAGCCAAGTCAAAAACACAGGCCCTACTCATATTCAAACCCTAATCAATATCAAGAACCTCCAAACAATGCTTTTCCAATAACTAAGACAGTAAAAATTCGAATCAACAGAAAACCCTAAAATTTAAGATACACACTCACCTACAATCTCTCCAGAAGGCACCTCGGCTTCATTCAAAATTGTAACAATCTTCTTGACATCATCAACAGTCCCGTTCTGCAATCAAACCAAAACCCAGATCGAATTATAAACTGGAGAAGTTAACCGACTCAAAAATCAAAGCTTTTTCAACCGATCAACCTACTGAGGCACAAACAAGATTCAATCAAGATGATGGCTTTACAGAATCAACAGATCAAGAAGTGAAAAAGCTTACGCATTTCCAGTTGCCCCCGACGATAAACTTCCGACCCATTTTTAATTTTTCTGTGAAAAAAATCAAATCAGGCGAGAATGGATAGAAGAGAGATCGACGAGTGGCGGAGCTGAAACGTTCAGTTTGACTTTATTTCAGTGGAGAACTGGAGATTATCAAACGTTAAAACTGCATCGTTTTATACGTTACAGCAAATGGCTTGCTTGCGAGTGGATTCCGACATAAGACAGCGCGACAGCGGTTTCATTCGCAGGTTGCGTTGGGCTCCGTATCGGCCCATTTAAAGCTGAACGATATGTAGGTTTGGGCCACGATCTGTTCATCGTTTTCTATTGGGCTCAAACTGGGCCAGTTTAATGACGCTCTGGTCGATTCGTTTCAGTCCTGATTGGTTTGGTTCGATTTGAATTGATCGATATGGTTCGGTTCGGTTTAAAATTAGTTGGTTCGGTTTGGTTTTAAATGTTAGGGAATCGATTCGGTTTTACATTTTCGGTTTCAAATTTTAAAAAACCGATGACTAATAATTTGATTCGATTTTTAATTTTTTTCGAACTGGACCGATCCAAACCCGTCAGTTCGACGGGTACGCTGCCTTTACATTATATTATTATTGCATTTTGCAATTTCTATCCTTTTCTAAATAAGACAAAATAAACCCACAAAGAATTAAACCGATTAAATTTCTTGATGGTCCGGTTTGATTTTAAATTTTTCGAACCGATGAAGGTTTTTTGTCGTTGGTTTGATAAAATCAAAATATTATATCACTTTTAATATATTCATATTCATGTGATACCATGACATTAGGATTGTGATGGTGATTCTCTAAATCTGGACAGCCGTTCTATCACCTATCAAACGCCAATGGCTATGTGCTTCTACTTCCGCATACCTAAACAGCTCAGGACAAGGACAAAGCGAAAAATGTGCTCGCAACCATGCCAAGAATTCGATGCCAATACCATAAAGGTTTTCACGTCTACTCTAGCTATGTGGATCGTCGACGCTTTGGCGTTGAATGCGGGTGGTCCCGGGATCCTTCTAGGCCCAACGACCCCCTATTTTGAGATCAGATTGCCAGCGGAGGGGACAAGTGCTACAAGACACACAACACATGCCATCACGCCAATCCCAGATAAGCCATGGTGGATAGACTGAGCCATTTTATCCTAATCTAAGTTTGTGCAAGACATGGTTGCGTAAGGGGATGGGAAATATTTAATATGTAAAGTACGTATAGTAGTTATGATTCTTTCCGTATGAGTGAAAAAAGTTTATTAACTTCTTTGTAGCTGCTGTAGCCATTCGGATAAGGTACTCGCGTTAAAGACGGACTTGCTAGTGAAGAGTTAACCCGTGACACATTCCACCCGAGATTTACCTCTTGCTCCGGGATCCAACCAAACCGAACCCCAGATCGAAAATAGCCCAAATATTCAAACCCAACAATGCAACAACCATCTGGAGGTGGGTGTCTGTTTCTTGCTTGATTTCCAAACCACCCAGCTCCAGATCCAAAGTGACCCGAATTCTCCAACCCAAGAAATGGGATTCAGTGATCCATGTTGGTAATCTGACAAGTAAAACCAACCCCAGATCCAAAAATGGTTCTCAAATCCAATAAATTGGGTTTCAGCTTTCAGGGTCTCTTCTGCCCCGAGCAGCCACGGCCAGCCCTACCTTTGCTCAATGGTGGCAAGAAATTCCACCCTGGAACAGCTGGATCCTGGCAGCTCACAATCCGGCTCACAAAGAAAGCCTAGTTGACAGCAATCAGAGAATATTGAACCAGTCCTGGAGGACCCT
>NQLW01000053.1:3286278-3300881 GCA_002312845.1 Kalanchoe fedtschenkoi | reverse complement strand
GCGTCGTCTCCGAGTTCGAGGCCGACGAGGGCGGCGCCGGCATCACGCTCTTCGTCCCCACCGACGACGCGTTCGCCGACCTCTCACCTTCCCAGAACCTCCAGTCCCTGGCGGCGGAGATGAAGGCGGTGGTGCTCCGCTTCCACGTCCTCCACTCCTACTACCCGCTCGGTTCGCTCGAGTCAATTGTCAACCCGGTCCAACCGACCCTGGCCACCGAGTCAATGGGCGCGGGTCGGTTCACCTTGAACATCTCGAAGCTCAACGGCTCTGTCGCCATTGATACCGGCGTGGTGCAAGCCACTGTGACTCAGACGGTCTGCGATCAGAACCCCGTCGCGATTTTCGGCGTCTCCCGAGTTCTGCTCCCCAGAGAGCTCTTCGGCAAGAATCCGAGCGTCAGCCCCACCAAGCCCGGCACCGGGAAGTTCGACAGAGCTCCGTCGCCGATCAGCTACGCCTCATCGTCATCTGACTATCTGTCTCAGCCTCCGGCGCCAGCTCCTTCATTCGGAGCGAAAATTCGAGGCGAGCTTGACGTCCTGTCAATCTGTATAGCATTGTATTTACTGGTCTGTTAATCATCAGCAATCCAGCATCAAATTGATTGTAATTTTTGAGCTCTGTTTTTGTTCTACACTGGGCTTCACTTCAGCTGCGAAATGGAGCAGCTGATCTTCATTCTTGGAAACTGAGTACATCAAGCTTTAAATTCTGGGTCTCAAACTGAAGTCAATCTTTGTTGATTGCGTAAAAAATCCAGCTTCTGTAATCTGTACGTCTGGATAGCTGCTGAATCCCATCGCTGGATTTTCCATTTGCGGCTCTGTTTTGGTACTGGCTTTTTTGCTTTCTGGGTCATCGGCGTCACGTTAAAGCTGACACCTTCCTTTCTATATTTATCAGTAACTCCAAAATCTGAAATTCCAAATTGGATTATTTATATATATTTTTTTATTCGCATGACCGAATGCAGAGTGGAGAGCTTCGCTTTAGTGGTTGGATTGCTTTTTTCTCCGGCTGTATGGTTGTGGTTTGCGGTCAACGACGACAGTCAACTGGGCGTTACGTCAATTGGGCCTGAGGTTCAGTTTTCGTGCACAGAAAGCCCAACAAGATGGGCTGAAAGAATAAACCATTGAAAGAGTTTGATTCTGCTTACAAGCCCTACAACTACAAGCAGAATACATTTAATAATTTTGTATCCATAAACTAATCAAGTACAAGCATGTACTAGCTAATCTCACTGTATTTAAGATCAAACTAAACCATTTGACAAGAAAAATACATTCAAGTACAAGCTAGAAACCAGCTACAAGTCTGTAATCACACTGCAAGGGACAGAGATCTTTTGGGTGTGATGCGAGTGGCTGGATCATTAGTTCATTACATGTGGCAAGCAAAGCCTATATAACAGCAAGGTCAGAGACAAGGGATTAAGCAAGAAGTTGAAATCGGGTGTCACTAGCAGGCAGAGGGAGTCATAAATAGATTAGCCAACTTCCAACTTTTAGTGGCGACGAGGTTGATAGTTATGGCATTTTGCAGTTGATGGAATAACAGAGAGGAGGAGGAAGATAGGGCTGGTTGGGGCCTGGTGTGAGACTTTGTCAGTCACAAAGTTGGATCCTTGCCATTAATGTTTTTGAGGCTTAACTTCATTGCAAAGTTGATGGCAGTCGCTTCCAAGGACCAGGCTAGGAGAAGACTGAATTAGAATCAAACAACTGCTTGAGTCACAATCCAGTGGAAAAACCAGGCCAAACCCAGACTTGGAGTTCAGTAGCTGACGAAGTTCTCAACAAAACCTGGCTCCTGTAAGAGACAACGGGAACCCTACCGGAGACTCAAATCCGTTCTTGAAAGACCAGTAAGTGGACCTCTGGTTGGATTACTGGGGAGGAAGAGCATCACCCTCTCAAACTCACTGAACACTAAATCCCACTTTTGGTCTGAAACCAAAACTATGTAGGAAAGAATACAGCCAAGTTCTCTTTGGTGCAGGCTGAGATAGCACTTAGTACAACATTTATACAAGTCTTCTAACTTCTAAACTGCTTTGCAACATGGCTGACTAATGTGTGCTACCTTGCAAGGCCATTCCTATACAACTGCACAGATCAGACACTGTGGAACGAATTCTAGTATTCGGCTTCTTCCTACCGTATAGCATTGTTTCATATATCCAGCTGATACTACTTACACAATGAATCGGGGAAATGGGTAGTCAAGATTTGCATACCCATTCTTGAATAGCATGTCGCAGGGCATGGTTAGGCGTGAGCTGCAGATGACTTAACTGCAAATTTGTCATAGGCGAAGTGTGGTGCCCGTTACTCAACCATTCTCGCAGGGAGTCTCCATCGTAGGAGAACCCGTCAGCCGCTATCTGAGGGTCATGCATGAGTTCCTGGAATGAGTGCCAGGAAAAATATGTTTAAGGCGAGAGTATTGAATAAGATCATTTTTCAAGGACTTTTCCCACGATAAGTAGGAATTCTGAAAGCATGAATTACCTTGTTTATAGGGCACTGGAAGAAACATGGCACTGGTTTCTCTTCAACAAATTGCAATCGTTCAAGTTCCTTCACTAGTTTAGTTGTCAGCCCAGGTCTATCCCTGCTATTCATCTCGCAAAACATCAAACCCAAATCTGCCAATCTTTTAGCCACATATGAGGGCCATTCTTCACCAGTTGAGTGCAAAACTGAAGCCACATTGCCATTAAAAACTGCTTTACGGATATCACCTACTAAGCCTGCTGGAGGCCTCCCAGTCAGCAATTGTAGGATGATTACTCCGAAGGAATAAATATCTGATTTCGGTGTCAGGATTCCAGTTCTGTCAAATTCTGGGTCTGAATATGCAAAAGCACCCTTTGGCCCCGAATTACTGCGGAATCTTGGGCAACTAGAGGCATATGGAGAAACGAGCCTAGATATTCCAAAGTCACAGATCTTGCAACTAAGGTCTGAATCAAGGAGGATATTTCCAGGCTTTAAGTCGCCATGGATGATCATTTTCGGTTTTGAGGTGTGAAGAAAGAGAAGTACACTGGCTATTTCAGATATAATGCGTACTCGGATCTTCCATGTTAAAGGAGAAACATTGTTGCTTCTGAAAAGACGGTCCTCAAGGCTCCCACATGGAATATATTCATACACGAGGGACCAGGCCTCGGGACAAAGACCAATCAGATTGACTAGATGAGGATGCTTGAGTTTGCCGAGAACCTGTACCTGTATGTCCATAAATCAGATAGCATTAGGAAGTGGCAACACGAAACACATTTTAAGACAATCGTAAAAATCAGAAAACACATAACAGATAAGAATAGAGAGACTAATACCTCCTGCTGAAACTCCAATCGGCCATGCGAGTTTTGAGGATACAACCTTTTTATAGCAACAGTTTTGTCCAACATTTCTCCCTTATAGACACATCCATATCCTCCTTGCCCAAGCTTAAATCTCTCGGAAAAATCGCACGTTGCAGTTTCCACATCTGATAATGAAAACACAACCAGCTGAGGCATATCTTCATACCCAGTATAATGGTTGCAGCTTATAAACTCTCCTTGTATGTGATTTTTCCATCTCTCGAAACAATAAACTGCATCCATTTTCTGACGGCTGAGTTTCTGTTTCGCAAGCCGCATAGCTGTGATGGATGCTTGAATGTCTTTCAGCTCGGATGATGCTTCTTTGGAATTGTAATTGCCTTTTTGGACATCACTTTCTAAATGAGTCACACATGCCTTCAGACTCTGCATTTCTTTTTCTGCCTCTTCTCCTTTTTTCAAGACCTCGCTTTGTTTTTCTCTTATGCACCTTAGAATGCCCTCAGCTTCTCTTCTCCGTTCAATTTCTAGTGCACTAGCAAATTCAAAGGCCTCAGTCTGCATTTGAAAAGGGCTGTGAGATATATAGTTCACTGCAACATTCAAACTTACAAGAGAAAATGTTTACATCTTTTTACCTTCTTGATGGCTTCCCGGGCTTCAGCCTCCGCCTTTTTACGCTTCAGTAGCTCATCCACTGTCTCATTCCTTAATGTTTCAACCTCCTTATTTACGTTCACAACTTTCACATACAAACTTTCTTCCTCCAGTTTTATACTGTCATGTAAAGAATCAGATTTTGACCAGATTCCCTCTACTGTAGTATGCATGTTGTAGGGCAATGTTTTTCGTAATTGAGTATCTGGGTTTACAGTCATTTGCTGATCAACTTGTGGCACTGAATGCATAAATTCAACAGCCTCTCTGGTCCAAACATGCTGGTCTTTGTTGATGAACCATATCTCACACCACGGAGGAGCATTTCTGGCAGTGTAGCTAGACTTACTTATGCTATTCACCTTCAACCAGCAGCTGCAAATAATTTGATCATACACTTGATCTGTTAAATTTTATTTAACAAACTACTTATATTGAACAATCCAATAAACCCTACTCTGACAGCTAGCCTTCCGAATACAGCCAGGCATCCCAAGCCGTCAGCAATCTACTTAAAAATATCAGCTTCATCGAACCATATTTACTTTGCAGTCAACTAACCATTGAATTACTTACGTGACAGGAGCAGCCCCCATCACAAGCTTTCTGATCCCATTCTCTTTCGCCAGATCTACGATCCCCTTATGAACTTTTTGAGATTCAATCACCAGTGCACTCATCTTGACCTACAGCAAAAATCATTTGCTATGTTCACAGTCCACACCAAAATGTTTTCGAACAAGAATATCACAGCACAGTGGCAGATGCTGGAAAAGCTTTCTGTTTCGATACAAATGATACTTTCATTTTGAAATTCAACCACTTTAATAAACAAAATTATCAGCCAATTTAACAGACTACAAGCCTCAACTACAACATGTCTTAGATACATACAACCCACAATAAAAGACGTGGAAATTCACCTCCATTTTACGGCAAACATTCCCATAGTAGTTTAGCAGCTTCTTGGTCTGCTCCCACTCCTGCCTTCTATGCGCAACCACCACTTCCTTGTTTGCTCCACTCTCCGGCATATTCCCCACTTCAATACATCAAAATTCACCAAACTCAATATGGTTGAAAAAAATACACAGATTAACAGCAAAAAATTTTCTACCAAATCCAACAAAATCACAAGCTCACTGACTGCCATTTAGATGAATTTGTTGCTGCAAAATAGTCAATTCAAAATTGAAATTACAGAGAGCAAAAAAAAAATCTCACAAAGTGTAGGAATACTCTTCGACGGCTGATGCACATGAACAACACAAATTTCCCATCCGGAGAACTTCCCAGCAGTCCACCTGACCAGTTCCGCGCCCTTCTCCCTCTCCCTCCCCACCGCGACGTGCACCGTGCCGCCGCCTTCACCATCACCGGGCGAAGCCTCCGCGACTTCCCGATCAAGGCCGCGCGGCGGAGTCGGTGCGGAGAAGATGCGGTTCGCGGCAGCCGGAGGCGTGGAGGACGAGCAGAGGAGACGCATGGCGCCGGCGGAGATCCGATTCGGGAATCGGGTCGCGGGCAGCGCAGTCGGGCAGGCTTTTCTAGGACTGGGTTTTCAACTCTTTGTTATAAAAATAAACAACCGTTCATATGAAACTGTGTATTTATTTAATTGTGATTTATTCTGGGAATATTCTGAAACTGGGATTTAATTAAGGATTTGCGACGTCACGTGAGTGACCTACGCATAAATACAAAAGATCTTAAATACAGTAATAAATTGCTTTTTTATTTTATTTTTTCCTGAAATTATGAACTCACTATTGAACTTACAGAATTATAGTTTGAAATCCAAGTCCAAACCCAAGATTTAAGTAATTAGTATGTGACTTAAATTCACAATGTCATCTTATCATCGATTACAGAAATAAAAAAACGTCTTTTCATACAAATAAAAATATTACTCAACAAATTTAATTCAATTCAATTACATTTAATGAATTAAACTAAATTAGTTTTAAATGGGATCCTACATTATTTTAAAAAAATTGCATCTTCTTTGATATTTTTTAAATTCGGAATGCAACTATGACAAATGATAGTTTAGACCTCTCTTAATGTTTTTTCCTAATTTTTGTTCAAATAAATTTTAAAATAAAATATAGAGTGAAACTGATACTAAAACTAGTAAATCACCTAAAATATCAACATGATTTTGAATTTTTCGTGATTAAGTAGTAAATTATTTACACGTGATACCTCGATCATACGAATATGATGAAAGTATATTAATCATTATAATATCTCTATCAACGCAATAATTACGATAAATTCACAACTTATTTACATGATGAAAGTCTTCACTCAACTTAATATTTCAAACACGTTTCAATATTTTTTTACAAACTAGAGTTTACCTCGACTTTTGAATCAAAATTTTGAACAATAGCTCAGGAACCCATCGGGAGAAATGGAGGCATTTGGACATCAAACAATTCTTAAATTGACTATGTCTGCAACTTCTCATCCCGCTAAACAAACTTAGTAATTCACTTTCCGACAGCCAAACAAAGCCTTAAATTGAAATGCGTGGTAGTAATCTGAGCCAGGTGATCGAATGGCGAAGAAAAGACTTACAGTAGTTCCAAGTACAATATCATCCAGCCAGTTGGGAGGCTTGGATTGCGCAAGCGACATCGTCCGTACACTTCCATTTAATTAGGTTAGAACGGAAAAATCCCAGGAAATTTCATCAGCGCCTATTTGAGATACCTCCAACATTAATGCTCCACTGGATGAAGTGAGGACGCTTGAAGTCAAGTCAGGAGGGAGAGAATAGACATGCTTCAACTACGTACAGTAGCTGGCTGGCTGGCTAACGAAGTTTTATACGATGGTGATGAGAGCAAAAAGTCTTCCTTCGCCGTGGCCCCGAAATAAATTTGATGTGAGCGTTCTTTAACGCCGAGTGAAGCATTGGCCTCGGAGAAGAAACGAGGGTAGAAAAAAGTGGGTAGTAAAGAAAGATGTGCAGGAATTGGAAGTTTCCATTCTTCTTGCTTTTTGGGCCTGAAATGGGCCTGATCTTGATATTGGTCCTGGGCCTGGAATAGGCCTCTTTTTCCAGGTAACTCATATCGGGCTCCAATGTAATAAATTAAAAAAAGAAGCATAGTAGCTTAGCATCAAGAAGGCCCATAACATATCAGAACGTAATGAATGTGCTTGGTAAAAACTAGAAGAATATAGAAGAGCCGAGGCTGATGACGAGGCATACAGAGAAACTAGAGATTTCTCGACACCATGAAACTCGTAGAACCATCTCCTCCAAAGATATAAATATACCACCATCTCCATGCCTTAAACCACATCAAAAACAGAGAGTGGACAAGCTGTGACTGATCTACAAAACTTGATTCTTGTGTGCTATTCTTATTTTCCAAGTTGTGAAAATGTCGATGATTCTTCGCCCGAGCGGCATTTTTGACAGCTTGTGGGATCCGTTTGAGGGCTTCACATCGGCCCTGTCTGCGTTTCCCGCTGCTCCTGGAAATGAGCCTGCTGCATTTGTGAATGCGCGTGTGGACTGGAAGGAGACCCCGGAGGCCCATGTGTTCAAGGCTGATCTGCCGGGGCTGAAGAAGGAGGAGGTGAAGGTGGAGGTTGAGGATGGGAGGATTCTGCAGATTAGCGGTGAGAGGAGCAAGGAGCAGGAGGAGAAGAATGATAAGTGGCATAGGATTGAGAGGAGCAGTGGGAAGTTTGTGCGTAGGTTTAGGCTGCCGGAGAATGCTAAGCTGGATCAGGTGAAGGCGAGTCTGGAGAATGGGGTGCTGACTGTGACTGTGCCCAAGGAGGAGGTCAAGAAGCCTGAGGTTAAGGCTATTGAGATCTCTGGTTAGCTTGTCAGACTTGTAATCGGCTATGTTTCACCTGCAATGTGTCCAATAAAGCAATAGCTTGAGGTTGTATGTGTCTGAATATGAGTGAAAGTCCAGTTCGAGTCTTATGTTTAAAAATGATGTACGAGTGCAAAATGAGATTGTAATGAAGTGTGAGATTTTCCATTAATGTCCAGTTTTTTCCTAGCATGCTGAGCTCTAAATCAGTATATCGCCCACAAGAACTGCACATTAATGCAAAACAGCAGGCATGATACAATCTACTTCTAAATATCATACAAGAGTTAGACCTGTAAACAATTCTTATGAAATCCATTCATGTGTTCTCACCTTTGGTTGCACAAGCCTTTCAGGTTTCTGAAGACACCCTTGTTGTATGGGTTGTGAAATCTGATTCCCAATCGATCTGTAATGAAAGTTATAAAAGTTAGATCCCCATACGAAAATCAGATATTGGCCAAAACTACATCAGATTCAATCTATTGATTCTAACTCACAAAACTACAATATAAATTCTTGCCTCGATGTGGCTGAGCATTATGGTGAAACTCGGGATACTTAGCCCAGTTAACCTGAAATAGATAGCATCATAGAATCATGCAACAATTCGACCAATAGAATAAAGCTTCCAAACAGACAAATGAAATTGGGAAGCCCGATATCACTTACCCATTCATCAGTTTTTATATTGTTGCATACACAATACACATGCCATGCCAGGAAAAAAACCTTCATTTAAAAAAAATCATATGGTGAGGGGATTGAACTAGCTGAAGACTTTTACATACAGAAACTCTCTTAAGAAATTCAGACCTGCCACGTGACTTGGAAGAGACAAAATGTCATTGTGCTGATAGCTAATCTTCCAGACAGACCCATCTGTATGTTTAACGCATTAGAACAGGTTTGGGAAATCAATGCTAAGCTCTCTGAGTTATAGACTTACCTCAGTACCAAATTTCTCTTCAACTTGATTCACAATGATATCTGAAACCAGCAAACTACGGATTCATTGTGAGATCTAGGTGACTCGTCTTAAAGGATGAAAGGCGCTTGAAACTGTTTGGCTTATTGTATAGGTAGATGTATAAAATATATAATATGGTTGTAGCCTATGAAGCTTTAACTAATGTGGTTTGAGGACCACTAGAAGAGAGACATGATAATATAATTGAGTGTCTCTGCAAATTTTCGTGTCTACTTACACTGATAGCAGCAGGCGGCGTAAGAAACTTCAGTGATGATAAATCCAACAAGAAGAACAAGAAATAGCACATGATTGTGTTGACCTGTGGATGAGATACACATTCTACTCTCAGACTGAGATTTGGAAAAAGCGATATACATATTTACTAAGCAGTTCATGACGTGTGTATCATTGTAGGGGATGTAATTAAAACTAGCTACTGTTAAAAAAATATAGAGTAGCAGTCCAGCTAAATATTTACCGATACAATTTCCAAAAGCAGGGCAATGATGGTCGTATCCTTTAACATGCGCCTTGCAAATCCTGCAATGTCTAACCCTTCTGGACAAATGTCTCTGAAACATCAATACACGAGACCAAATTAAAGTTATAATCAATATATCGACATGAAAATGATACAAAGAGAGAAATAAAAGATCCAGATGACCGAATCAGCAAAAGAAAATCAACATTTGAAATGACAGGTTGAGAAGAACGCTGAGATTACATCTTCAGATTCTCCTTGGAGTGTGATAGTGGGAGCATCTGGCGCTGATTCCTGCAAGTTGTAAAGTGCTGAATAACTTTAAACCTACAATCAATTGACTTACAAAAACCGATCAAATTTGGAACAATACTCTTCCTACCATATCTGTTACAGGGATGGAATCATGTTCGACCCAGCCCGGGTCACTATGCATTATTCTGCCATTTTAACATGAGAAAAAAAAAACCTCAGTTTAAGACAAACAAGATTCAAAGCTTAAACATCAAGGTCTAGATTCGACAAAAACCAACCTCCACATCCCAAACATGATCAAACCAAGCTCCAAATTCAACACAACATCCATCACCAGTGAAATGGCTGGAGCTGAATTTACACCATAATCATCAAATACAAATCATGCACAGCTCTCACAATAAATAAATAAAAATTAAAAAAAATTTAAAAAAAAAAGACTTATTACCTAAGCTACGCACCTCTGCGGATTACGGCCAAGTAAACACCCCAAAGAAACACGGCGTGCAGAATCACCACAGCGGGAGCTGATGCTTTCACCCCCAGCAATCGCTTGCACAGTCTCCCCAACACAAACACTCCTGCCAAAACACAACCTGAAACAGATCTCCAGCCTCAAACTCAAAACGCCAGCCGTACGCTATACGAATTTCATCAAATCGTACTCAAACAAGTACCTGAGACCACGGCATGCTCGATGAGCGAACGAGCATGAATAAGGCGAGGTACGGCAGCTAGTCCGATCTGAGATAGCAGAACCGACGCACCGGACACCGAGCATCGGACGGGGAGCGAGTCGCCCAAATGAAGGAATTTCATCGCACGATCGCCGGAGAGTCAAACCCTAAGTCAACATTTTCTACCGCTAAATTTGACTAGAAAAAATACACTTTTTAAATTTTAAATTAGAGAAAAAACTGAAACAAAAACTCAGAAAGTAAATTTTGGCGCGTTAACAGCCTATCCAATACCGTTTAAATAATTATTAAATAATTATATTAAAAATTACTACTAAAAATAACATATCTTCCTAAATCCGTAAATTTTTTTTTTCAAGTCTCACTGTCTTCGACCCAGATGTTGTTGCCGAATCTTCTATTCAAATTTTATTCCTTTCAGAAAATCAACGGCTCCAACCCCAACTACCTTCTCCATCTTCTACTCGTTCTCAGTCACGAATTTGAATTCTTCCTCTATTGGCGGTGGGCTGACATTTGTGATTACGCGCGACGATGGATTCCTGAGTGGAATTGGGGGTTTTTGGGACTCGAGGCAGAGACTGGGTCATCCGAGTTTAAGAATGGATGTCAAGTTTAAGGATGTGAATGAAAACCATAGGGGATTGATGTGAACAAGAGAGAACAGTTGTGTCGTTCTTAGAGCGTGCGAGATCCGACCGGCCTACTCTCAAACAGTTTTCTGACAATTTCACTTCGGTCTCCAATCGTGAGAATCAATTTGAATCGTCCTCTTTCAATATCGCACCTCAAACACATCTGACACACATCCACTTTTGATTATTGAGTCTAATATGTAGATAAGCAGCTATCCTCAATATTTTTGTCAAGTGAATGACCAGTATGTGAGAAACAAATTGAAAATTGTCTTCTTCTCATTTTTGCATAATGTAAGTTCTGAATCTCACTTAATCTCTAGCGGGTCTTTGAATTCTTTTTCCAGTATTTACAATCACAGATTGTTGTCAACGTAGTGTCATTGGAAAAGAATCCCATAGTTTAACGGTGGTCAAACACGATGGCTGTGGAAAAATAAGAGGAAGAGGTTAGCGGTAATCCGACACAATTAGAGTAGCGGCTGAGATCAGAATTGGATGTAAGAGCAATAGTAATACAATTTGGTGTTGTTGATGATGAATCTGACGTTAAGATCTGCTTCTAACAGAATTTGAGTTTTTGATGGTGTTTAATTTGAATTAACTAGATTTCAGTTAAAAAATTAACGGTATGCACCTTATTTAGAAAGCGTCGTAGTTCAGATCACAATGAATTTCTGTTTGGGTAGTTTATACCATCCATATATAGTGTTTTGATCCAATATTTCAATTATTCCATGTTTCAGCAGTAGCATATTGTTTCATGAAACTAAGGTCCAAATTCGACTGTATCACCCAGTCAATTTTGTTCCACTCCCTAATTATTTCATGGTCGTATATCCTTCTGGCTAAGGAATGTGAAACCTTTCTTCTATTACATGAATCCAGTTTTCATTTCATCCTGGAAAAATCATATTTTTTTTCAACTATGTCTTTGTCATTTGATCTAATAGCCTTATAGGATGTTAGTTCAGAACCCATTTAGAATTTTCCCCAAAAAAATAAAGTCGTGTTTCAAGCTTTGTTAGGTTAAGAAGGGCAAATGGGTGTTAGACGGTTCATTTAATGTGACAGGATTTTATATATTAATAATTAATATTAAAAAATATAATTTTTTTTATTAAAAGATTGAAAATAATTAATTGGTTAGGCGTTGAGCGATGTGTTGATTTGACACTGCCCAACGACTAATGCAGACGATGAGCTATGAGTAAGCGAAACTGGAAGAAAATGAGTGGGCTTCATTTTTTTGTAAATATTAAAAATGGATAAAATTGGTGATTTGAGATATGATAGGACAATTTTATAATTATATTATGAAGATTGTTCTGAGTTAAGATTTTAGATTTTAGATTTATTTTAATTCAAATGTATGTATATATATATATATATATATATATATATTCAAAATCAAGTTGAAAATTTATTCAATTTGATCTTGAATTCAAAACAATAAAAACATGATTGACATAATTTATAAAATGACAGTGATGCATGCTATTAAGCCTTGATTAATCAGTATTAATTTAATTAGAAAAAAATCACTTCCCACTTATGAACTTATCTTTTCGCCAAATATGATAACCATCCCGGCCCAACAAACCTCCAGATAAGCCCATAAAAAGAAATAAGTTAATTATAATTAAAAAATAATATGCAAATAAATTGCGGAGTAATTTTTTAAATAAAAAACAAAAATATTCTAACCATGGTTAAAAAAACCTAACCAACAACGGTTGAGCTCATCTCCTCATTATGCAAGTCTCTGATTGCATGGCGATGGGCGATTGATTATTAAGATTCAAAACTGCGTCGTTTGATTATGAGCGTTTTGTGTGGCTGCATGGGATCGGATTGCGATCGTCATCGTATTCGTACGGCCGGATCCAATGCAGCGGAATCCAAAGCTGACGTGGCGGTCAAAACCAGTACGAGAAAAGATGAAAACGTACGAGAGAGATAAAGTTGCTTCAAATTCCGAGCCTTAAACTCTTGACATGATCTTCTTCAAATACTTTTACGTAGGAGTTTTACGTATCTTTAGATGAGAGAGCATAAGCGTCCAGTTCATCTTGTTCAACTCAGCTCAGCTACGTTCAAATTCAAATCAAAACAAGAAGCCCTTATCATGTGTGTGATTCTCGGTGATGTGCCAGCTGGTTTAACCCGTTCACAATGCATATTGAAATATATAAAAAAAATAACAATTAATCAATAATTGTCACATATAATTTTAATGATTTTGCAATTGTCACATGGGAGTCTAGGGTTTTGAAAAGGTTATTAATAACTAATTTGTTTCTCAACAGGGTTTTGATTTCGAGAAGATTATTTACGAGCCTAAAGCTGCCGAGATGAAACTGTACCGTACCTGCGGAGCAACGAGAGCAGTGTGTGTGTATATATCCTTTCTCTCCTATCCTTTTGACCGCAAGCTTTAGGGTTTTTGTTGGATTCTCCAAGTTTGAACACTCCACCCACGAGACAGCTTCTTCGAAATTTGCCACGAAACGGCTTTTGCCAAAATGCATGACGCCGGTTTGAAGGTCTGCTGATGACCTTCTTGCAGTTACTCTCTACTGCATGGTTGTGAGTGTGAGCTTCAGCGTTTTCATGCCCATCATCTTCTCTTCCTCATCCTCCTTCCCTTTGTTACGCGAGACTACTGATTGAGCAACCGCAGCATCTCTGACTCTCTCTTTCTCTCTCCACCGCAATTAAGTCGTTTACATCATCTTCCATGTCTCCCTCTGAACTACTGATGACATACGAGTGCGCTGCTGATGACACACATCTGCCTCCATCTCTCTCTCTCTCTCTATACGTAAGTATTTGTTTGTTCTACTGTTGGGCAGCCTTCGAGTTCGTGCATTCAGCCAGGTATTGGGAGCTAGCCGCAGATGCATGGCCGAGTTCGATGAGGAAACTGTTCATGAAGGATATGCATGAATAAATGGAAGAAGATCTCACAGTGTAGACTAGAAGTGAGATATATATGGGCAGTCAGAGACATGAGAATGGCCTGAGAATCAGAGCGGAAAGTCACTGTTCGCGTTCTTAATTACCACTGCATTAATTAAAAGTTCACGATCAACCAATTACGAACCAATTTAACTTTCCAATGCAACGTCAAACCTCAACATTGTCTCATAAAACTAACGTGGGATTGATAAACAAAAATAACAATAGAAAATCATAGCCCAAAAAAACACAACAAAAATCCACGGAAAATGATAGATTATGACGATGATGATGCCTGCTAGCAAGTTAATTAGTTAAAATTGAACTCTACTGAAGCAGTGGCTGGATGGCTTACAGCTTGCTAGCTACGGCGTGGTCGATCAAGAAACTCTCAGCACATTGATCTCCAAGAGGCTGGTTGTGGAGGAGTTGAGGCCTGCCAAAAGATGCTTATGGAGCTTACTAGAAGCAGCGGCTAGCTGGCTTGCGCATGTCAATAGAAGCTTCTGGAGCTTACTAGAAGTGTGAAACGTACAGCCTGTGTTAACGTTGTACTAGTGTTACAAGAGGCTGGTTGTGGAGGAGTTCAGGCCTGACATATCTGTCCATGTAGAGTTGTTCCAATACTGATTGTTGTTGCTGTGGTCAGACGTCCCCAGAAATGATCTTGAAACCAAGTTCGTATCCATACCTCCTTGTTGCCCCGCAGCAGCCGCCTCAGCTTTCGCCCCCGCCTCATCGCTCTGCTGATGATGATC
>NQLW01000053.1:3266823-3285558 GCA_002312845.1 Kalanchoe fedtschenkoi | reverse complement strand
AAGAGAGTAAAGAATCGAAGGAGCTGCTACAAGCAGTACTTATTATACCTGAACATGCCAGTTATGGGGATCTAAATAGAGCGGAGCGGAAGAGAACACCATTGATGCCTTCTTGCTTTGCTTTCTCACCCTCTCACTTTACCTCCTCTCTCTTTTGGTAAAGCAGGCTCAGCCAAGTTGGAATTCGATGCAGGAGAATTAAGTTCAAAAGGGAAAGCAAGCGAGCAAATCTATGGAGGAAGTGGAGAAGGGAATAGAAGAGTAATAACACTTGCGGAATGATGCTCGCTGGTTGTCTGGGCTGAGAGAGCTTTACTTGTCTATAAACAGTAATATTCTGCTTGAATTCAACATATTCTTTGTGCCAGCATGATCATGAATTTATGTACATATTTATATTTATGTATATAATTTACATTTTTTTTTCCTTTTTCGTTTCAAGATTTTGTTATATAGTAGTGGGTACGTGATTAAGTTTCTTAGCTCATAAGCATCCTTAACCGCAAGGGGTGTGTATGTGTGTGTGATGTGTACCTGTGTCAGGCTGCCATTGCTTTAGTGCTGTGGAGGAAAAGCTAGAGAGAGTGGTGGCTCCTCTCCTCTTGCATGGAAAAAGAAGATGGCTTTATATTATTTGTTAAGTATATCTTTCATTTATTAGATAAAACTATGGGTAAAGGGAGAGAAAATTTTTCTACCTTGGCGGGTGAATTGTCAAAAATGCTCATATTTTTATTCTATACTAATTATTAAAGTAGGGGTACATCAGTCATTATAAATAAAATAATAAATGACAGAGGTAGTTTAGTCCTTTTAAAATTATTCATTTATTTTTTTTATTTATTTCATATATGGATAATGACTGATATACCCCTGCTTTAATAATTTGCATAGAATAAAATTATGGGCATTTTAGACCATTCACCCGCTAAGGTAGAAAAATTTTCTCCTGTGACAAGGAGAATCCCTTTACCCTAAAACTATTGCTATCATTTTGCAAGCTCTAATCTAGATTTGTATACAAAGCTAGATTATGTTACATTGCCTTCTTTATTTATGATGTCATTTCACCATGTGATAAATTGTATCCATTCAAAAATTACTTTTCAATGATGACTCAATTTGACTTGACCATATACCTTAGCTAGGTTTGTCACTTACACAATAACGGTATGGATTAAAGGACTACTTAGTCTTAAGGAAAGCGTCATTAGAGATGTAAACTTGGGATTTGTGTTATTCTTTTAGATTGAAGTAAACCTGATCAATATCTGGTTCAGCAGAAATTCATTTGAATTAAATCACATATTGTATAGCAAATATTACTAAGTAACTGATATATAGATTGAATTGAGCTGAACACTTGAAGAACTATATAAAAGAAAAATCATGCAATATTACCTTTTCTGAATCAACTGTTAAGTTGAGATTAATCACCTATTAAGACGAACCCTAATTGTTTATCGCTTGACTCTTTTTGTTTTCATTGAGTTCACAAACAAAATATAAGCCTAGCAATGGCTCACAAAGCATAACATCCTTAAAAGCATGCAAAAGACATGAGTAATTTAGGGAATAATGAACAACTTTAATTTTTTTGTTTTGTTTTGAAACCCATCAAAGCAAAATACAAAAAATGGAAGCTCAATATGAGCTTACACAATAAAGCTGGCTATCATTGTTATGTAAATATGAATTGGTACTCCCACCAAATCAACTTGGAAATGGTGACACAAGTCCATTATTCCAATCACCAATATTTTTCAAGAAAATTTATTATTAAAGATCGAATAGACCGGTTTATAAAACTCATGTAGAACTACAAGAGAAATAACAGATAGATGACAAGTACAAAAGTTATAGAGAGAGATGATGATTACTTAAATTACTTGAACTGAACTATAATTAAACTATACTTAAAGTTTGAGCTTCACCTTTCTTATTCAGAAGTCCTTGTAAAGAGTGTACACAAAACCCTAAAAAAAAAAACCTACAACCCATGCACACCCAGAATCATTATTTAGGGATTCCGTCTCCATATTTGTAAATGCTTAACGATGAAGAACTCAACAGGAGATCAAGAAGGCAGGAAATATGGGTGTACACATAGTAACACGGGAGAGTCATAAGTTAAGAACATAATGGAATGACCCCCTTTGCACAAATCATCATAAAAATGAAGCTACAACCTGGCCCCATATGGAAACCCGATAATAAAGGTGAACAAGCAGACACCAAATAAAGGAAAAGGGATGGGGGCTAGCAGACTAGCTGCGACTACGACGAAGAAATCATATATCGACGACCAGCGCACACAAAGTAGATAGAGTGACGCTTTAATTATCAATTCATAAAGGCGAAAAAAACAAGTAGCACCAGGAGTTGCGTAATGATTTATATAAGGTGATGAGTTTTTGCACGCACGAAGCGGATTTAACAGTTAACGCACACACTGAGAGATAGAGAGACGTATAGAAGATATAAAGGAAAAGAAGGATGACTGTAGCAGAAGTCGTAATCAGCATCGTTATCAGTTCATGGTCTAATAGCCTGTCTCCTCTAATTTCTAAATCGGCCACACACCGCCCATACCTCTATCTAGCCCGAATCTTTTCTAGATGTACTGATGTTCCGTCCACAACTTAAAACGTACCTGATTGAGAGAAAAACATCAGTTAGAGAAGGTAATCTAAAACAAGATTATTGTTCGGTAAATAAAGACGTGAAACAGCAGATAAAAAAAATGCAACTCTTTTTTTTCAAGTTATGCCATTTGTAATTTCCTATGTTATATGTCGTTTCGAATATCTGAAACTGTGCTGGCTATAAGTTCTCATGGTGCAGTACTGGACCAATATATATACGCGTCACTTTTACAAATGATATACTTTTCATATATTTTGGATTCTGAGAAATGAACGACATATGCATGAAAAAAGTGAATGCTCAAAGAAAAGAAAGTAACGTTCTATTATTAGAGCAAAAGGAAAAAAACAAACAGTGACAGGAAGCAAGTGCATAACATCAGAAAATAAAAAAAGCATCGGGTAAAAATGTTCAACTGATCTCTACGTCATATTGGATTCTAAGAAACTAATGACATATACATGAGAAAAGTAAATGTTCTAAGAAAAGAAAGTAACGTTCTATTACTAGAGCAAAGGGGTAAAACGAACAATGACAGGAAGCAAGTGCACAAGATAAAAAAAATCAAATGTTCAACTGATATCTACATCATATTATAACAAGCAGGAACGGTACTAATGCAAATTACGTGCGGTGGAGGAATGTTCAAGTAAAAGTATATATATGCGGTATGAAACAATGACAGATTACAGAAAGATAAGCATCATGTAGTTTTCAGCCACTGGCATGAACTTCTAATCGCAATCCTAATCCTGCCTCTCTACGTACTCCCACCCCGAACCGTGTAATAAAAAAACTATTAAGTTTATATAGCGAAAAATACTATCAAAGACCTGATTGATCTAAGTACTAAGCAACCATATTAATCAAGAACTTAATAGGAATTGTATAAGGATTAGTCTAATTACGAAGTCAAGAAAAACACGTGCTCCGAATAGTTTAACTAGTAGGGAAAAAAGGAGGGGAGGTAGTGGGTGAGGAATCTAATTCCCTTGCAATCAACAGATTTATAGAAATGTTGCTTTTGCTCATTTTCATGCATAAAGCAACCGCTGTGTATCATCCTTAGTCTCAGCCTCTCTAAAATTCTCTCTCTGTTATCCAGAGATTCATGCATACACACACAGGTGGAAAGGTTGCTGTGCGTCCCCATTCGCACAGCCCTTGTCCCGGTGACCGCGTTGTGGGGCCCCTAATGGTGTAGAAAAGATTAAACACAATGATATGTAATAATAGTTAAACCACTACAGAAATGTAGCTTTTATAATCAGTATATACAAAACAAATCAAAACCCTGTATGGATTCGATCTCTTGTAAATCAAGATTGACATAGGGAGGAAGCTACCATTATGGTCCATCGCCAAACGTGGGGGCTATTAATAACGTTATAACTATTCTATTCATCTTAGTGGATGCTCGCTAATTGCAGGAGAATATACTACTCCTCAACAAAATATCATATTAGCCAAAAAGAAATGGCCAATAAAAAGAACTAGGACCCTCTTACAGATTCTTAAATCTTAATATCTCATAAGCCAGGTCGCTTAGGCCCATACCTAAGAAACCAGGGCAACCAAACAAGATTTGAACTAGTCCAATTAAGAAAACTACGAGCCTCGGAACAGAGCATGTTGGCTAAGTCATCTCCACGATGTAGAACAAAGATGAGACAGACAGGCGCATAACAAACCAAAACATACGCGCATACGAAAAATCTGAGGCATAAGGTAATGCTAGTTGCACAATTATAACTTATTGACATATTGTAGGGTACATTTTACTCACAAATTAGTCAAGAAACGAATTGGAAAAAAATCGATCAGCGCTGCTATTTTTTCCCTCGGCTTAACTTCTGCAAATGGTAATTGACGCTTCCCCACATATTCTTTTTCTTGGTAGCCTGCAAGCCAAATTATAAAAAAAAAAACGGTTTGTCAGCATAAAAATCTGCGGAAATGTATGGCATTCAGAACAGAACCATAATGGTCCTGTATGAAGATTCAGAATGATTGCTCTCTTGTGTACTAACCTGGTCGTTCATGCATGAGTTGAGCAAATCCTTCTGTCTAACACACTTCTCGTCATCTTTGTTATTCAGAGCCAGGCAGTTCAGAAATGCGATGGTTTCTTTCAAGCAGGGCTTGTTCATAGAGCCGAATTTCTTCGGGTTGATACGCAGGGATCCAGCCTTTTTCCCCATATCATTACCTGATGAAAAACATGAAACGTATTGAGCCGACGAAAAGACACCAGCATCTTTATAACAAGCATAAGAAATCAATAGAGACTGTTTTGCAGTAAATTGATAGGATATGTTTGTTTTATGAATTATAAAGCGATTTTATCCTTTCCTAGACAGTTTTGAACCTTACCCAAACAAAAAAATGAAACGGTATCCTCGGAGAAGTCATTTACCACACATTTTCCTCTCCCTCTAAATTTCCGTGAACCAAATAGGGCTGTAAAATTTTGTTTCTACTTAATCATAGTAAAACATAAAGATATGCCAATTGTCATGGTCCTGGTTCGTATCTCTTACTCTTTTTACACTCTTTAGGATACATAAGATGGTGCAGCGCCCAGATCTTCAAGGATCAGGGCCAGCCTACCCAAGGCTCTGGGTCGCCTTGAGGGAAATACGAGATTATCTTTAACCACGCATCATCGAGTGACTCATGAGAAGATCTATATAAACAGTCGCATGTTACTCGGTTGGAATATCCGCTTATTCAGAAGATCCATCTCGGGGTTTCACCTAGTCCCGTCTTCGACTAAAGTATAAGAGTCCCAGCCCAAATCCCCTTCTGATTCCCATATTACATTAAGAGAAATTCAACATGATTTAAGGATCCCTCGTGGTCCTTTATGCTCATTATCTAAGGGGTTAAGGGATCACCCGATAGCTAGCCTCGACTAGGAACTCGTTTTGAACGACGTCCATAAAGTCGACACCTTATGGAGATCTTTGAGGCTCGCAAGACTCTCGAAGATCCGCTCTCATGTCTCACATGAATTGGGCTCACTTATGGTTTACATCCGAGTACTTACCCCGAGGGTGGACGAACTCACCATCACTCACCTCCCTAAAGAGTTAATGGAGCTTTTCTCACTCTCATAGGAAGAAACATCACCAGTGTTTCTCCTTACATAGTGACTCTTTAAGGGTAATCCGTTATCCGATTAATGTGTTCCATGTATCGTTAGACTTGTATTGATGTATAGTTTCATGATCCATCGTCCGATTCGCCACCCGACCTACCGAAGGTCCAATAATCCATAATTACGAAAAATATTATTGAGGCCAAGAAGAGGCTTCAAACCTTGTCACAGGGCTAAACCCTGACATCAAACACCAAAGATTCAAAGTTCAACGACATTTAAAGGAAAAATTGGGCACACATCTCTTCAGTGCATAGTATCTCAACTTCTCGAGTCATCTACCACTTAAGCTATAAAGAAGAACATGTCGACAGAAAAATCGCAATGAATAATGGTCGAAGGAGCTAAACATCCACTCAATGAAGGATTGCAGCTAGTTTACTCAAATGATAATCCACAGGATATATCGATGACCAGACTTGAAAGCACCATTGTCTCCAAAACTAGAATATAAGCTGCGTGATTTCTATTTGGCACCACTATCACACAAAAAAATACATGAATACATAACATACCCAATGCAACATACCACTCCGCCAAAACGAAAAGCAACACCGAAACTTAAAACATTACATTGCAAAACCCGGTAAGGTAACCGTCGCTCTGTCTTTTGCTCAAACCGATGCATAACATTACAACTCTCGAAGCGTAGTAAGACAAAATTAGCTCTGAACTGACTACATCCAGACATGAAACCATTATTCATAATCTTAATATCCATTACAATCTATACCACCGTGAGAAGTCATCACTCTAATACATAATTCAAACATCACACAAAAATCTTCGTGAATTTCTCCACACATACATATTGAAAATCGACAAAATAAGATTTCCGCCACCTCCCCAATCTAATTCTCAATACCTCACCGCCAAATGAACCACTCTTTAATTTGCTCAATCCATCCAACCCCACAGGTCCAACATCCACAGCAGAACCAATTACTATTCTCACAACTCTAATTTCAAAAACTCCAGCAACAAAAAAAATCAAAAGCTGCACAAAAAATGCAACACCAATGTTCACAATCATCAGCTGCGGCACGGCCAGCAGCATTAACCAATCCTCAATCTCAACATAAATACAACAATTTGATCAAAAAACAGAAGCTCAATTCAAATTCATTCTGGAAAAAGAGGTTTATGATTTTTCGCCACATCAGTCAACGACGATACTGGCAGGCTCACTCCCAACAAAACTTCCCAATCACCAACAAGAGACCAAACTAAAATCAACCGGAAACAAGCAGGATCGATGACAAAGAATACCTGGCCGGACGTCGGAAAATCAACCTGCGCCGATCCACAATCCAAATCGAATTCTCTAGGGCTCGCTCGCTGGAAGGATTCGATTCCAGCGCAAATCGAAGTTTCTGCAGTTTGCTGTTACGATGGGCCTGCCTTCGAATGTACTGGGCTTGGAAAGTTTGAGCCGTATGGCATCATAGGCCCAATGAACAAATCAGACTAGATCGGGGCCCAATTATAAAACGAAGTGAGGATTTTTTTTTTGCAACTCTTCCCTCCCTTTTTCTTCTTATACTAGTTTTTAATATTAAATTGAACATATTAAAAATATATTAATATTAATTATTATAATACTTAATAGATTTATTTTTAATGTATTATTTAAAAATTATTATAAAATGGAAAATGTGATATATTATTACAAGTGCAAAAAAAAAATTTATGCATTATAATGATGAACTATTTAATTGTCCCTCGTGCTCGATTGATTGATTAGTCACAACATAAAATTGTGATTTCAACTAAAATATTAACAAATAAATCAAGAAATTCGTAAAAATATCAATGGAAAACTATATAAATTCAAACATCCATCATGAATAATATTCTGATATGTTCAGTAAAATTCAAAAAATAATAATTATTAATTACTGCAAAAATCTGAAACTCTTGGAATATGAGAAGTCATAGATATAGGAAGGTAATGATTTTGAATTTAATTTGGTAATAGATAATTTAAAAAAAAAGTAACTATACATACAAAAATGTAGTATCAATTCCATGTTAGCCCTAATGCACTCATACCAGTTTTAGTTTGATTTTAACTCTTCATTATATTACTATTCCAATTAAATAGATAATATTTTTCACCTGTATTTTTAGCATAACCTGTGGCAAATTGATATCTCAATTATAATGATTATTTGTGGTTTAAAAGGATCTCCACTAAGCCAACAATGTATCTCAAACAAAAATATTATTTTTTACTTTTTTTCAGTACTTAAATTTACGTGTGTTAATATTTTGAAATAAAATTATTCAAAATATACATGTGAAAAATTATGATTAAAAAGGTATTATTGAATATGATACAAAAATATTGCTTACGATTATATTGACATCTAGCATAATATTTCATATAAAATTGATAAATCAAACCACATGTAAATTACGGATGAGGGAGGGAGGGAGGATATATTTAATAAGAAACAAGAAAATAAAAAGTGAAACTTAAGTCATGAAAATATTTTCAAACTACAATCATAACACTCAAACAATTAAGTGAATACTATCAAATTTATTAAGTACAAATTATAATTTAATCTCATTATAAAAATATCAGAAAAAAATCATGAAGTTTATCAAAATATCAACTAAAAACGACAAGTTCAGATCTCCCCATCATGAATACCACACTGTCCTAATTTATTAATATAAAAAAAAAAATTAATTGGTAAAAAATCTAAAACTCTTGGAATATGAAGTCATAAAAAGTGGAAGGTTATGATTTTGAATTGGAATTTGGTGAAAAATAATTTCAGAAATAGTAATTATGTGAAAGTGTAGTATCAATTAAATGCTATCTCTCACTCATGTCATGCCAATCTCCCATCTCTTTTCATCATCATCAAACTCTTAATTATCTCACTCACCCATTTTTAAAAATTGAATGTGATAATATTAATGACATGTATTCTTAGCACAATCAATTATTGATTAATATTACTATAAAAATAATACTCTATAAAATAATTTTTCATGTTAACAGTACACAATATTACTCGCACAAATCAACATCTCAATTAGACGGTATATCAATACTGTATTGAATTGATATTTTAATTAAAAGACGCGTTCTGTCTCTAATAGGTTGTTCACACAATATTTTAAAAAGTTATAAAAAAAAAAGAATTTATTTTACAATCAATAAGATAAATTTAAAAAATACGTAAACTACGGATTGAGCTCGAACCTGAAACATTGGGAATGTCTAACCTACACTTTATCAAGTGATAATGTGATAGATAGGGTTTAACATTTATCACTTAAACCAAGGGATCTCTATAAAAAGAAGAAAATTATACATTAAATTAAAAATGAAAAAAATAAACTTTATACTTAATAATTTTTTATACTACAATGTGAATATCACAAACAAATACATTAACATCTTTCAACATAATTAATCTGCCTACCTAAACATTTATCGACCATGCTAACCCCATCTATCAAAACCCTATAAAACCGCAAACCCACCTTCCGAGTTCCGACTCGCTCCCAAGCTCCAACGTTCACCACCCGAAAATGGATCCAATCTCCGGCAGGTCGAGCACGAGGTGGAACCCGACAAGGGAGCAGCTGAGCCAACTGGAGAGCTTGTTCAACGGCCAGGGGATAAGGACTCCGACCCCGGCACAAATCAATTCCATCGCCCGGAGGTTGCTGGCTTACGGCCCCATCAAGGGTAAGAATGTTTTTTACTGGTTTCAAAATCGTAAGGGGCGGGAGCGCCGTCAGAAACGGAAGATGGAGCGACAGCAGATGAGTGCTAATACTCATAACAACATCAACAGCCTCAACAACAAAAATAATATTGTTTTTAATAATCTTAACAACAATAATACTGAAAATGTTGCTGTTTCTGGCTATTTCAATCGGTTCTATGACCGTCCTCCTCCTTCAATTTCGCCTGCTTTATCGCTCACCACCGGTCGCCCTCATTCTCTATTTCAGACCACTCCTCTTAGCGGTAAGCCATTATTCACATACTTGAATTTATTGAATCTCGTTCAGTTTTTATTTTTTTTGGTAAATTTTTTACTTTTATGCACCTTCGTTAGTAGATTCGAACAGTTGAACAATTATTTTGTTATAATTTCGTTACACATCAGAATCAGAAGATTCGAACACCGAATAACGAACTTGTCACGGTGTCACATGACCGTCTCTCACGCTTTAATTTCCAATTTGTAACGTTTTAATTACTTGTTTTCACAATGTTTGACAATCTGTGTTTGATCGATGTGTGATAGTGGGCAACCTCCCTTACTACGCTGCGCAGCCGAGGTTCGGATTCTTCCCACATTGTCCCAGGACGGACCTCCCAAGTCATCTCAACAGTCCGATGATGTTTCATCCCCGCAATGTGATATCGTTTGCAACTCAGAGCAATGAGGTCAATAATGCTGAAGTCAATGACGCCTTATTTGGCGAGGGAAGCGGATCACGAGTGACGCCCGCGACTCTGGATCTGTTCCCGGTGCACCCGACTGGGATCCTGCAGGAGAGGGACGACGGCGGCCAGTCCGATGGGGATTCAAACCTCGTCATCATCGACTAGTGGCCATGGGGTTGGGTTTGATAATGTTTTCTCTAAGCTTGGGCTTTGAAATGGTTAAATTGGCTTAGTGTTTTCATTTTAAATAAATGGAGATTGCAATGATTGCTGTTTTGCACTGGGATTACAATCACTGATTAAGGATTTGATTCTTCATTTGCTGTCAGTGGCATTGTGGCACCAACCACAGTGTTTCAAATGTGCATGCATGCATGGATTGTTGGACCTGAATTGACCCAGATTGACCCGCATTGACAATTGCACACCGCAATCCCCTCACCGTCTGAACTGGGCTGAAAGCCCACTAGCCAACCAGGCCCATTAATGCCCATTAATGTCAGCAGATTACACGGGCTTAGAATTTTAGAGCATTTTTAATACTACAAGCGTAGGTACCCGTTGTTCCGACGGGGGAAATTTGGTATTACTACTTGAGCGCAAGGTTTCATCACAGGAGTTTGAGCGGTCAGATACCCTGCAAGAGGCTCGGGTGGCGGTGCCAACGGTTCAATCCCGGTGACCTTCCAAACATCACAGCACATTGTGAACTGCGGATTTCGAAGGATCGATCCCGTTCTGTTCACACGCTCCTCCACCCAGTGAAATGCTTGGCATGACTGACAGCGAACATCCATGCGTGCCAGCTTGTGACGTAGCTCATCTCCAACCGCATTGATAGCTTGTCACGCACGTGCAAGTGCTTGCTGAGATGCCTGCTCCTCGGGCTGAGTTGCCCTTTGATTTTGCTCCCGCTCTTCAGCCACAACATGATTGCTCTGCAGATCCAATCAGCTCGATTGCTCTGCTGTTTTCGAGCGATACGTCGGGCTCGCGAGCAAGGCGATTTCTTCGTGACTGGATGCTCTCATTGACTACTATTGCAAATCAACAGGTTAAAAAAGAGCATTTGAAATGTATAGCAAAAGTTCTTTTGATTGCAAAACAACAGGTTAAAAGAGAGCATTTGAGATGTAATGCAAAAGTTGAATTATCCTACCCTCTTGAGTTGTCCCTTCGACTCGTCCTTCTTGTTGCATAGCAGCTGCTCTGGCCTTTTTTTGGGCACTTTATACATTCAAAAGCATGAGACCGGGGTAGAAGGACAGACAGGGGAGACAGACAGACGGGGATATGGACAGACGATGGTCATAAAGACTGACCCAGAGGGGGAGACGGACAGACGATGGTCATAAAGACTGACCCAGAGGGGGAGACGGACAGACGATGGTCATAAAGACTGACCCAAAGGGGGAGACAGACAGAAGATGGTAATAAAGACTGACCTGACGGGTTTGGATCGATTCAGTTCGTGAAAAATTTAAAACCAAATCAAATTATTAGTCATCGGTTTTTTAATATTTGAAACCGTAATCGGAAATTTAAAATCGAACCACTAACATTTTAAATCGAACCGAACCGATTGATTTCAAACCGAACCAAAACTGAACTAAAACCGAACCAACCGATTTCAAACCAAACCAAACCAAATCGATCGGTTCGGGAGCGTCGCGACAGAAATCCTATTCTGTTATAGTAGTAGATAAGTTATACATCCCAAAGCTTACATTAAAATAAAATTTTATTCAGTTTTAATCAGAAACATGAAGGGGGACTAACCTACGATTGTTACTTCAAGTATGAGTTAGTGTAAACTAGGCTAATCTTTGTCCTAAAGCGAGTGATCTAACGATTAAAGATCGATTACAACTTCAAACTAACCTTAAAAATTGAGTTATACGGTTCTAAAAATCAGTGACAGAATTAGAAATTTTCTTTCAGGGTACAAAAAAAAATTAAGCTTAATGAGGTATAAAAATAAAAAAAAATGATATTTTTTTAACTTAATTGGGGGTACAAAATTTAATATTTTTAGACTTAATTGGGGGTACAAAATTAAAAATATATTATTTTTACACTAAGAAATGAACAATTTGATCTGAACCTGGGTGAACAGCTGTCCCCGCTATCCACCTAGTGAACCGCCACTGCTAAAAAAAGCAAATTACATTTCTGACAAACCTTTTAATAATTTTAATGAATTTTTTCAATCTACGACGTTGAGGTTTGTAAAAAAATAATGCGGATGTGATTCATTTTTTCTCTTTTACATTTATTTAGTTATTAAATAATTAGTGGATATTATTTTAGCTAATACTCCGTATTTGAAATTTTGAATACTTATATTACCGTTACGTGTAAACGGGCTTCAAACTAAAATGCCGAATTTTAATGGGCCGTATGTTCGTACTGGGCCGAGTCTTCCGCTTTCTTCAAAGCTCAGTCCGTAAAGATTAGCCTCATAAAACAGAAGAAACTTCTCTAATGAGCCAAATGCCGCACTAATCAAATGCCGACGTGTCGAGTTGTCATTGGATAACGAGTGTACACTTGTCCGAAAAAATGAAAACAAAAATATCAAAAAAAAGGGATAACATCCGTCCATTTTCCCGCACTATCTCCTCCTTTTTTTTCCTTTGTCGTCTTCTTCCTCTTCCATGGCGAACGCCTTAATCTCATCGCCGTCGTCGTTCGCCGGCACCTCCCTACCCTCCCTCCCCCGCAGCGGACTCCTCTACAGCAACCGCGGCGGCGGCGGCCGTCGGCAGATGAGCGCTAGAGTCAGTTTCAGCTTCAACGAGCTCCCGCCGCTGAACTCGGGCGATTTCTCGGCGGACGTGACTGCGATTGTGGCGAAGACGGAGAGCTTGTTGTACGCGTTGGCGGACGCGGCTGTTTCTGCGGATCCGGCGGCGGCGGGTGATGCGGCGAGTGGGACTGCGCAGAAGGCGGGTGGGTGGTTTGGGTTCATCGCGGAGGCTATGGAAGTTGTGTTGAAGGTTATTGACGCTTTTGTTTTTGTTTGGTGATGTTTGCTTGTGTGGTCAAGTGGAGCTTTAGGGTTTTGAAGAAGTGTGAAATGCTGATTTTGTAGTTATTTTTATTGCGCAGCAACCATTTGAAGTCTTGAAGCTTAGCAAGTTTGAATGAGTTTTTATTTTGTTTAGGATGCATTTTCAGTTATTTGCATGAATCAGGTTCTGCTGTTAGGCTTCAGTGTTGTTGGGCTATGATTACTCATGGCAGGTCTCGATTTGTTTATATCATGTATGTGTGATTTGATTTGTGCTGACTGGCAAGCCAATGCTTAGATATGTTCGGCATATGGTCTCACATTGTCCGTTGCTCATAAACCAAATCTATGAGAATAGTCAAACTCTCCCACTTATTGCTAGTTGATTTGAATGTGAAACCAACTATTCTCACATAATCATCTTACTGTCTGACCTATTAACCCTGTCAATTTATTCTGTTAGTGATCCATGTGCTAAATATACATCATGTTTGCCTGCATTTTAGTATGAGTGCGTCTATGGATAGATTTTGACATGCTTTAGAACAAATTCAGGTGCTGAAGGATGGGCTCACAGCTGTTCATGTTCCATATGCGTATGGTTTTGCAATTATATTACTCACAGTTATTGTAAAGGCAGCCACATACCCTCTCACAAAGCAACAGGTGTGTGTGATAATCAGTTTGTCTTAACACAAGTTTCTGCTTCAATGTGATTCTCCATGGAGGGTGTTTGACAGAAGGAAACTTTTACCAATTATTCTTGTTTTTTTGTGATTATGGAAATAGTTACCAATTAGATGCTATCGCATGTTTCTTATCTGCATGCTAGGCATTCCTTCCTTATTTGGGATCTCTTACCATTTCAATTAAGTGAGACTATTTTTTCGCCACTCAGGTTGAGTCAACCATGGCAATGCAGAATCTTCAACCAAAGATAAAAGCCATTCAAGAAAGATACAAAGGCAATCAGGTATGTGTAGCTGTTCAACTGCAGCAAGCTTAATTAATTATCTATACTGCCCTGTTGGTTGGATCAAAGAAACTAATGCTTTTAATTTTAAAATGAGTTCCATCTCTATGTAATTTTCATTAACCAGCCTATAGCAGTGAATGGCTCTATGTTGATGGGTGGTTTTATATTGTTACTGACAATTGATTTTTCCTCGTTGGCAGGAAAGAATACAATTGGAAACCTCACGTCTGTATAGACAAGCTGGAGTTAATCCTTTGGCAGGTTTGTGAATCTGCTAGCTCCAACTTATTTTCTTTATGGTCCAACGAATATTTGATGCTTTTATGAATCTCTCTTGTTTTTTTTGAGAGTTTGATAAAAGCTAGCATTCTGTATATGTATAACATGGTTGACGTGGAATGCAATCTGCATTGCCCCTTGCAAAATCAATAGTCAGGATTTGATTTTTTATCACTGTCCAATACTGTCCTGAAATAATCTTTTTTAATGAAATTTTCTAAGAATCTGAGCTCGGATTTCATCCACTGCTGTTTTTGAACCCTGTCAACATTTTATTGCTACTGGACAGGATGTTTGCCGACATTGGCTACTATACCGGTATGGATAGGATTATATCAGGCCCTCTCAAATGTAGCAAATGAGGTAGAGACATGGAACAATTTGCTCATAGACGAGTTATGAATCCGGTTTCTCATCATCTATCTCCTTTTTCATATAGGGGTTGCTTACCGAAGGGTTCTTTTGGATTCCCTCTTTAGGAGGTCCAACCACAATAGCTGCTCGACAAAGCGGCTCTGGCATTTCATGGCTTTTTCCATTTGTGGTAATGCATTTAGTTTTTGGACTTTATTGGATTTTGTATCATCGAATGTTTGTCTTGTGGCGATCAAAATCCTTAAACATCAGCTTTGTGTTAGTGAAATTAGCTATAACTTCTCCATGGGCTAACATGTCTTTCCATAGTGATTTTAAATTATTTCATAAGCTGGCACCAAATGTGTAACTAAACATATGCAGTAATCAGTATCTTGAATTCACCCAAGAATCCTCGTGTGTTCGTCTTTCTCCAATCGTTTACACAGCTCTTTTCATTTTTCTCTGATATTACAGTGAATATTGTTGTTTGTGTCTAATGGGTTGCCTATAATTTTTTGCTTGCTGCAGGATGGTCATCCACCGTTGGGGTGGTCTGACACAGCAGCATATCTTGTCTTGCCAGTTCTCCTTGTTATTTCCCAATACGTGTCAATGGAGATCATGAAGCCCCCTCAGGTGAGTTCGTATTAGTATTTGTGTTGCCAAAATTTTTCCCTCCGAGTCCTGAAAATTGTGGCTTTAATTTTACAGTCTGATGACCCAGCTCAAAAAAATACACTTCTGGTTTTCAAGTTTCTGCCACTCATGATTGGTTATTTTGCCTTGTCAGTCCCATCTGGATTATCAATTTATTGGTATGTTGTTAAACCTTCATTTCTTACTATGACATCTGATCCATAAAGGGATATTTTCATAAATTACTCGACCATTGTGCTTAATATTTTTGGAGGTCATCAGGTTTACAAACAACATCCTGAGCACAGCTCAACAAGTATGGCTCAAAAGATTAGGTGGTGCAAAGCCTGCAGTAAATGAGAGTGGCAATGGAATCATCAGCGCAGGTCGTGCAAAACGAATAGTTGGCAAAGAAGAAGGTGCTGGAGACAGGTTTGTATTCATATTCATACATGCAAGTAACACATTCCTCATTTGTGTCATACTAAACTAGTATTTTCTTTCCTACATTTAGATTCAGACAATTAAAAGAAGAAGGCGACAGGAAGAAGGCCAGCCGGGCGTTGCCTTCAGACGCAGCTCCAGTTGCTGCTTCAGCATCCGATTCCGACAATGAAACTGAAGATGAGCCAGATGGTTCGGTATGTGTCACTCAATAATGAACTCCACAGATGTAAATTTCGGAACTTCATGCTGAACTCGTAATGCACACCTCACTGCAGGATGACGGCCTCCTTGAACAGGCAATTGCAAACACTAACGTTAAACAGATTCCAATTGAGCGTAGACGAAGCAAGAGGTCGAAGAGAAAACGGGCTGTCTAAAATCTGTATACCACTACTTGTTTGTAACTTGGGTGAGTTACAAATACCTCCTTCCCAATCTCCAAGTCTGGAACCCATGTCAATATATGGCCATTTTTAATGCTGGCTCGTTATATAGCTGTGCTGCCATGAAGTGTAATGTAATCAGCTGGTCATAGTTACTTCTTCGTATAGATTCAGATAGGGTTGTAATCTAACATGTCATTTGTGTTTAATTTTTGGTGAACCAGTTCTGTGAGTCTCATTCGAACGTGAAGACGTAGGTCCACTCCATGACCATTCAACGCAGACAAAGCATACACGAATCTGTCAGCCAACCCCGAGGCCGCGTGACAGTCTCCTCGTGCCTCGAGCCCCGGCTCTGGCTCACCTTATCTCCATTCAAATAAGCACATGTGATCAACCTTATCAAGTAAGTGCTCTTACACCGCTTCACCGAACATCGTAATTTAAACTCACACCGGACCTAAAGATATTCATATCATATACATCAGACTTCTTGCCATGCCCATAACCCAGTATGTTACCTTTTTCACCATACCAGCTTAACCATTAAGAAATGAAGCTCCCTCCGAAAGTAGCTTTACTAAAAGCAAACTCTCTAACCCAACGAGGGCTCTCTAGTAACTTCCACCATCATTAAGTCACTCCACCCCGCTATAAATTCACCACTGGCATCTCCCCACCTTCGCATTCCAACATCTACCCAAGCTCATGGCTGCTTCTTCACTCACCCTTTTCACCACACTGTCAATCATGGCCGTCCTGGTCAAGGCTCACCCGCCAGGACTGATGTTGACCATAGTCAACAACTGCCCCTTCCCCATTTGGCCCGCCATTCAGCCCAACGCCGGCCATCCCGTCCTTGAATCCGGCGGCTTCTTCCTCCCATCCCTCTCCCACCGCTCCTTCCCCGCCCCCGCCACTCCCTGGTCCGGCCGCATCTGGGCCCGCACCCACTGCCACTCCACCTCCCCCTCCCACCTCTCCTGCGCCACCGGTGACTGCAACTCCCTCCTTGCCTGCTCCGGCCACGGCGGCGCCCCGCCCGCCACCCTCGCCCAGTTCTCCCTCCACCACGGCGGCCACAACGACTTCGCCTCCTACGGCGTCAGCCTCGTCGACGGCTACAACCTCCCCATGACCGTCACTCCCCACGAAGGAAAGGGCCTCTGCCCCGTCGTGGGCTGCCGCGCCGACCTCCTCCCCGCCTGCCCGCCACCCTTACGTCTCCTCTTCCCCGCCGCCCACGGCGCCGTGGTTGGGTGTAAGAGCGGGTGTGAGGCTTTTAAATCCGACGAGCTCTGCTGCAGGAACCACTACAACAGCCCGCAGACCTGTAAGCCCTCCGACTACTCCAAGTTCTTCAAGCATCACTGCCCGGCCACGTTCACGTACGCGCATGACACGCCGTCGCTGATGCATGAGTGCTCGTCGCCACGCGAGCTCAAAGTCATCTTCTGTCATTGAAATCACATATGGGTCACTGTATCATCTCTGGATTTATTGCTCTGTTTTCAGTTTCCTGAACTTTTATCATGTCTGTGAGTTAAAATTAATGACTCAATGATCCTTGATCTTCTCTAGATTTAGTAATTACTCCTTCCCCTCGTTTAAGGTTAATTTGAGTAAATTAAATTGAAGTTAATGCTAGCGGTTGAACAAATTTAATGAATGAATGATTGATGTTATTATAAAAAAAATCGTGCAAAAAGTAAAATTAGTAGATGATTATTGGTGGTGAACGTATATTTTATTGAATATGATAATAAAGTGATTAATGTTTGACATTTTAAGATAGTTGTTTAAATTAAATACGTATTGAAAATTGTTACTCCCTCTGTCCTCTTTTACATGTCACTTAACTAAATTTTTTTATTCACTTTTACTTGTCACTTACCAATTTTTAATGCGTATTTAATATCAACAACTACCTTAAAATGTCAAACATTAATCACTTCATTATTATAATCAATAAAGAATACATTCCTCACCAATAATCATCTACCAATTTTATTTTTTGCACGAATTTTTTTTAAAAAATGTTAACCACCTATCTATTAAATTTGTCCAACCGCTAGTATTCTAGTCAAATTAACCGTAAATGATATGTATTAGAGGAAGGAGAGAGTAAGTGAGAAGTAAAAGTGGACAAAAAAATTCGATTAAGTGATATGTAAAAAAAGACGGAGGGAATAATTTTTATTAACATTTATGCAATTATTGCAAGAAAAGTTCCGATAGTTGGATTGTAGCTGGGTTTTAGATTTAACGATGTTTTTTTTGTCTTCTAAAATATAAGGTCTGATTTTTTATTTAATTATTTGGAATGGATGATTTGGGGAGAGAAAAACAGAGCCTGGCTTCGACATGAATGGCAGACGAATATCCGAGTTAGGGAAGAGGCGAAGCGCAAGACGA
>NQLW01000053.1:3242118-3259853 GCA_002312845.1 Kalanchoe fedtschenkoi | reverse complement strand
GATGAAAGCCCTTGCCGGACAGAGAAGACAGCCTTGGAGGCCTGAATCCCCGTTCTCGGCGGCTTCGTTTGTCTTGTGCCCAGGTGCCTTTCCCACGCGGCAAGCCCGGCCTTGTTACTGCCTCTCCAACTCCAAGCCTCCGGCTCGCATCCCCGCCTCGCTTGCTCAGCCGTCTCAGTCCGCGGAGGCCTGAATCCCCATCCCTAGATTGTTCCGGTTGACCGCACGCTTGGTGTTGTTGCCTCTTGCCCGGTTTGAGCCGCCCTTGTAGCCGACACTCGGCACCACCCTTTTGAAGACGCCGCTAGCCGTAATTATCGTCGCGGCCAATGCCTTGCCGTGGCTCTCCTCCGCCTCAAGCCCCTCTCCTTCTCTTAGCGCTCACCCTGCGCAGAGCCCGTCTTCTTGCTCTATCCATGGCGATCCCGCTAGCCTGTTGGAGGAGGGGCAGCAAGGAATGGAACGTCGCTGGTGGATGGCTGAATTCTCCCCATAAAACAGCATCTCAGCCTTCGCAGTACCCCATGGGAGCTGCCTTTCCGGTCAGTCTCGGCCGCATGGGTCGCTCGCCATGTGATTGTACTTGCACCTTTCCGGTCAGTCTCGGCCGCATGGGTCGCTTGCCATGGTTGATTTCGAAATCGCATTGGGAACAGGATCCCTTGTTTCCTGCTTCGTCCACATGGTATCCCAGTCTGCAAGCCGCGCTCGGGCCCCTCTCGCATGTTCGTTTCGGTCGCTGTGCTGAGTCTGAACAACCCCATGTGCTGTGCCTCGTGCCGCACCTAGAGTAGGCTCTAAGCTGCAGCCCGAATAGATCCTGAGCTCCCGCCCCAGGCTGCTGTAGCCTTTCTGAGGCATATCAGCTTTGTGTCCTGTCGCTTTCGTGCGGGACAGCACGCATTAGGCCTCGCCCTCCTCGCTCACCGAGCCGGTCGCCTGCCTGTCCAGCCAAGACTTCCCGCGCAGCAGCACATTTCCCAGGCTCCTCGAGCCAAACCCCTTAGGCCTCGTGCCACCCCTTGTAGGCTCTCGAGCCAAACCCTTAGGCCTCGTGCCACCCCTGTAGGCTCTCGAGCCAAACTCTTAGGCCTCGTGCCAACCCCCTGTAAGCTCTCGAGCCAAACTCCTAGGCCTCGTGCCATCCTTTGTAGGCTCTCGAGCCACATCCTAGGCCTCGTGCCACCTCTTGTAGGCTCTTCGAGTCCTAAGTACTTTGAATCATTATCAATAAAATAAAAATATTATTAAAAAAAAAAAAAAAAAACAAATCTCGACGAAGAAAAATCAAAGTCAAATGTTCAACGTACTAATAAAAGAACATTCAAAATTAAAATTATTCAAAATCAACCCAAAATCTTGCCCAAAATACATCGGAGCAACTACTAAAAAGATGACAAGGTAACACAAATTAAATAACTGTTGACTGAAGACTGGATGGAACCGTACCAAAGAGCTTGCTCGTTGCTAACTCAAACACCTTCACCACTAACCGACTACTGATCTGTAAAGAAAATTAAATATTGGGGGGTACGTCAAAAGACTCACTCTATGAGTAAACAACTCGCTACGTAATTGGCGAGCCGAATGGGGATTTCATTTATTTAAATTTTATTTAATATCTTATTCATAACGTGCGGCTCGCTCACCGTTCGTACTTTTATTGTGTACGTGGGGGTTTATTTATCATTCTTTTAGCACATGTATTTCTTATATCACATTAAATATCATATATCATGAGCCCTTTTTGGCTAGGCCCTTTCTGGCCAAATGCAAACGTGAATGCGTGACAGACATGAACTGCGACGTAAGCCCTTTCTGGCTAGGCCCTTTCTGGCCAAATGCAAACGTGAATGCGTGACAGACATGAACTGCGACGTAAGCCCTTTCTGGCTAGGCCCTTTTTGGTCTGGCAGTCGTCACTGCCGATCCGGATCATAAAATTTATATAACAGAACGCGCTATCTTTTCGCGTAAACAGAACGTCGCAGACATGATGCAGTGTGTATGCACATAAATGAATGAATGCTCAATATAACGGTTTCATTTTTCCACATGGGTATATGTCATTTACGTATTATACCCAACATGCTTCTTTAACAATCACATATTTAATTTTGTACGAAAGGAAATACGCAGGAATTATTTACTCACCTCTTCCAAGCGAATCCAACAATCCTTAACGCAATCGAGCAATAATAATGCTCTATTATAACCTACAATATTACATTATATAAGAACGACAAACAAATGCCTAAAATCTTATCACTAATTCCTTAAGCACAGATTTAATGTCCTAACTTTGGAAGCTAATAACTTCATAACCAGATAGAAATAGCTTACGATTTTTATACCGCTAGAAAGCTTGTTTCGAGCTAAATAATTTGGACACAAGAATCATTTAATTCGGATATCGTAATCTCATGATTCAGATCCTCAAAGTTAGATGGTTGAGCTGTCGATTCTAACAAACAGGGTTGAACCTTTAACTTCAGAATATTATTTCTCCCTAATCAGGTAGAATTAGAAAACATTTCATATATTTCTAGAAACTATCGTTCGCCTAGAACATGTTAAAAAAAAGAACTACTCAATTTCGTTATCAGAATAGGGAGATATCTTCATCCAAAGTCAGTAGGTAAAACTGTCTAAAACAAACAGACAGCTTCCTACTCCTACCTTTAAACTCATTTATCTCATTAATCCGGTTGAACTAGATTTCAAAATTTATATGGTTGGAAAGATCTTTTTACATAGATTATCTTAAGACCAATAAAAACTAAAATTGGACGAAGTGAACTCAGTTAACAGCCACGACAAAACTAGTCAACATCAATTGAATCTACCTAAATGCGGCTTACTTCAGAATCTCAGCAGCTTAAGAGAACTCCTCAAATGTTGCAGCCACTGAGTGAATAATAAAATGGTCTTTGAATCATGTCCTAAAATCTCTATGTCCTTGTGGCCAGAAACAAGTGTTGAAACGAAGCATTGGTGTTGCCATCCAAGACAAGCCACAGAAATCCTCACCGGTGGAAAAACTAAGCTGTGGACAGACTTCATAGTGCGGCTCCAACCGCCCTTTAGGGATCAGCGCCCAAGCCTCCCTCCGGGGCCAGCGCAGCCTCGACCTGACAACGCTCCGCACATTCCCAGCATCCATCTACATCGAAAGTCGAATTGCACAAAAATCAAGAAAGGCGCATACGAGTGCGCGGCGTGTTTGAATGAATTCGCTAACGAGAGGACGCCAACCACGAGATTATGGCTGCCAAAGATGGATCAAATTACCTAATTTCATTGAATTGGAAAAAATCTGGAAGCAAACCTAAATGGAGTGACTTGAAGCATTTGGGTGACGGAGATGAAGTTGGGAAGCTGATGGAGAAACGATGGGCAGGCAGCCAGACAGTGCTGCTGCTATGTCTCTTTAGGGTTTTACATTCTCAATTTTATTTTAAAAATTCTTCTTTTTTTTTTCTACAGGCCCAACCCAAATATTCTCAACTAAAATAATAAAATTGTTTTATTATGTAAATATTAATGGGTAGCTGTTACAATCCCACATTGGTTGCACAAGAGATTGTGCAATGGTACTTAAGTGCAAGGGGTTCTTCACCTAATAGACTAGTCTTTTGGGTTGGCTCTTCCCTTGAGCTTAAGTTCCTAACATTGTCGTCTTTCATTGAGAGCCAACACGGAGGGGGCGACCTGAGAAAGGGCTACCTAAGCCAGAGAGCTAGAGTGAAGCCGCTCAGAGTAGGCCGTCGTGGGCACCACTCGGAAGGGGCGACCTAGGAGGGGGCGACCTGGGAAAGGGCTACCTAAGCCAAAGTGCTAGAGTGAAGCCGCTCAGAGTAGGCCGTCTAGAGTAGGCCGATGAGGGCGTCGGTTTCCAAAGAGGGCGGTAATGTTACAATCCCACATTGGTTGCACAAGAGATTGTGCAATGGTACTTAAGTGCAAGGGGTTCTCCACCTAATAGACTAATCTTTTGGGTTGGCTCTTCCCTTGAGCTTAAGTTCCTAACAGTAGCGTTACATATCACAAGATCACAACAGCAGATTTTACCAATGAAATCTCAGAAAATCAAATGTAATCAAAGGCCTCATTCGCGCTAGGTCAATTCAGATTCAGAATCCGAGCAGTAAAATCGAACACCATAAGCACTTACAGATTGTTTCCGATGGCGAGGTTTTAGAAGTGCGTAAAGCGAGACGACTTCCACTCATCATCGCCGCACTCCATCATTTCAACCAGCGGAGGAATCACTCCCAGCATCGCCAGCGTCTCCCTCGCAAATGGATCGTCCTTCGCCAGCCTCCTCACCTCACTCGCGGCCCTCACCGTCTCCTCCTCCCTCCCCTCCGCCAGCCTCCTCACCGCTCCCTTCATCTCCTCCGTCGCCTCCACCTTCCTAATCTTCTCCACCTCCGTACAATCTTCCAACTCCGACAAACGCGACGGCAACTCCAACTCTGACGACGAATTCAGCAAAAGATCCGACAGCTTCCGATGAGAACAATCGCAATTGATTTGGATAGAAAAGAGCAGATGAGGTTGTTGGAAGAGAAGATGACGATGAAGGGGACTCCGTTTCATTTTTTTAACAGCATATGTATTTTCCGATATTTAATTTATTTTATTTGAAAATTATGATAGTATGGATCGTAATTAGATATGATGCGATAGTTTACAGTTTTTTTGGGGTTTTTTTCTAAAATTTAATGCACGAGTGAACAATAAAAGATACTTCATCTGTTCTCTAATACATGTCATGGTTAATTTAAATAGATTAAGGTGAAGTAAATGCTAGCGGTTAACAAATTTAATGAGTGTGCGGTTGATTCTTTTTTTTAAATTCATACAAAAAATAAACTTGATAGATTGTTACTGGTGATGAATGATTTTTTTATTGATTATGAAAAGAAGTGATTAATGTTTCATGTTTTAAGGTAGTTGTTGATATTAAATACACATCGAAAATTGTAGTAAGTGACAAGTAAAAATGGATAAAAAAATTCGATTAAGTGACATGTAAAAGAGGACAGAATGATTAACTCATAGAGTAATAATTATAAGCCACTATGGTGGTGGTTGATTGGTCAAATAATGATCTGTCATTGATCTTAATAAATATTTTCTTTATACTTAACCTATTTTAGAAAAAAATATTTACATAAATTAGTTGGGGCCCTTATATTGTGCACATGTCCAATTACTCACTCTGTACATTTTTATTTGTCAATTAATCGAATTTTTTTGCCTTAACATTTCTCGATACATATTTAATATTTACAATTATCTTTAAAAGTCAAACATTAATGATTTCATTATCATAATGAATAAAAAATAATTCTGCACTAGTAATAATTCATCAGCTCTAACTTTTACACAAAATTTTAAAAATATACATAAATTCTTACATATTAAATTTGTCTAACTGCTAACATTAAATATCATTTTGATTTACTCAATTTAATCTTAAAATATATGTATATCAACAGGACAGAGTGAGTATGAATTATCATTTTAATTAAAATGACACACCAAATCGTGATTGATTATTTTAAGAAAAATAAACACATCATTCTAAATGAGTTAGGAGCTTGTATTATATTTAATTATGTCCATGCGGTAAACTCGAACGCATACAAAAAATTTTCCATGACGTCGAGCAGTATAAATATACGAAAAATGTATGCGTGGATTTAGTTAACCACATTTGAAAATTTATAATTTTTGAACGTGTGAGGCGGTTTGTCATATGACACATTCTCATGTCTATTTTAATCATTTGTTTAATTTTTTCATATTTTTTTTTTTGTGATCAAAGGACACATACTTTATCATCTTTTTCATTGATAGTAAAGTCAAATCCGTTGCAGGTATATTCATGTGAAACTATATAATGATGTTCATACAATACATTGTACATATACACAGACTAGATACTCGGAATACTGAATAACCTGACAATAAGACGGAAATGAATATTTATATACAATTATGTTCTACCATTATAAAAGATCAACGTCTATCCGTCTGTTCGTACGACGCTTACGATCATGTGCCAGTCACGTGACACACCCCCGCCTCCGACCACGCCCCCACCCCGCCTCCAACCACGCCTAGTCCCCCAACCGCTCTCTCCTGCCTACCCCCACCACACCTTGCAATCCCGGTCGCCGCTGTCAATTGATCTAGCTAGGGAGAGGCGACGTCTGGGCAGCGGAGAGGCGACAACTGGGGGAGCAGAGAGCATCAGACGCGAATGGAACCAGAGAGGCGACGGTCGCCGCTGTCAATCGATCCAGCTGGGGAGAGGCGACGTATGGGCAGCGGAGAGACGACTTCTGAGAGAGCGGAGAGCATCGGACGCGACTGGAACCGGAGAGGCGACGTCTGGACGAGCGGGCGAGGTGCGACGACGAGCGGGCGTCTAGGTAGATCTGGGCTGCTCAATGGCCTCCCCAACGCCGGTCGCGGCCGGTGATCTCCAACCGGACCCCTCACACCTCCAACCACACTCCCCAACAGCCCCCTCCATCCAATCGGCATCTGTCCGTATAACAATCCCACTCACTTTTAATTACTATCCATCATCGTAACCACAGGTACCAACACTTCTATATAATAATACTAAATCACATGTATGTATCAAACGACGCATTTGGGAGCTCTAGTCCCACAGAATGGACAGGTCCGGCAATGAGCCTAGATCCGGAAGATCAAGCATGTCATCATCAGTATCGTCGAATGCCAGGTTGGCATTCTGCGAGCTCTCCCCAGGATAATTTGGAGGCTCCGCTTTGCACTTATTGTCCGTCGGCTGCTCGCACCCGAAAAGGTCCGGCGGGAGCAATGTCGCGGCGTACGTGGGGTAGAATTGGGCCGGATTTTCTGCATAGATGAGCACGTCATCGTCCTGCTGGTATGTGTCAACAGTGGCCTTGTTGGTCTGTGGAGGAGGAAGAGCATCAAGAAAGGCTGCAGAGTGCTCGACGAGCGGCGGAAGAGACTCGAAGTCTTCGTTCATGATGAGCCGATCGTGGGCGGTGGAGGGCGCGTCGGCCTTCTGTGAAACTGAGTCACTCCCGCCTTCGTCACTTTGCATGGTTCCACGTCCACCACCGGAGTTGGTATTCTTGTAGAAAATCCGAGCCACCACCCACTCATTCTGCATATGATTAAACAAAGAAAAAATTAAGAACAATTTCATAAAGCAAAATAATAATTCTGAATCTCTTTTATTAATAATAATTAATTAAGTACGTATTAAAGATTCATTTGATATATTATAAGAAGGTTTAGTCGCAGATCATGCTAATTAATTACAACGAGTAGAAAATACAACACACAACAGAAAATAGCAATGAATTCCATGAGAAATTCAATGTTTATCCTATTTTCCCCAAATCAGACACCATTAAGTAGTAGATGGTTTGTGTTCTTTCAAAAGCCTTCTTGCAATGCATAAGTAATGGCAATTGGGAGTGGGAGATCAGGGGAAGATGGAATTAGAAGAAATATAAAAACATAAATCTTAAGACGAAAGAAATTTAGATGAATTTGATCGGTCGTCACGTGTACGGTAAACCATCAATCGAAATTCTTCATCTCAAGATTTGAAAAAAATTAAAGTGTCCATAGACAAACTGAATGTATGAATTTATTATTATTAAAGTGAGGAGGATTTGAGGAAATGCAAGAAAAGAAAAGGATAAGAGACTTGAGAAATTCATGACCCACGCCGCAAAGATGAGGTCGATGATGATTGTAAAGTTCATAAAGGATCACCAATTGTAGATGTTTTTCGTCAGTTATAAAAAATCATATAATAAATGAAGGCGGTGCATTTCAAAACTGTCACGAACTATACTGGGTTTTCGCCGGATTTTTTTGTCATGCATAAAATTTGAGCCGATGATTTGATTTAAGGTACCTGAGATGATGACCGGTCTAGACATGAAACTGATAATTTAGTTGATTGACAAAAAAAATGTTACTTCCTAATTAATAATTACCTGTGGGATCACGAAGCTGGTGAAGAATTGAGGCATCAGCCTGTATTCATACATGACCCAATTGGTCTTCTCCCCCCTTGGAGCCCTTCCAGTGTAGAAGACTAAACTTTTCCTCATCCCGATCCGCTCCCTCCGGTCCACGTGACCGGTGTAGATTTCCCGGTCCCTCCCGGTGGCCTTCCAGAATCCGGCCATGGTCGCCCGGTTGGTTCTCAGCCCATTTGGGTACTTCCTGTCCCTCTGGCAATAGTAGAATCGTTCTGTATTGTCCATATTCTCAATTTCTGCAGTACATAAATATTTAAAAATTGATATGAAAATAAATAAACTTGATCAAGCCGATTATTGGGATTTTTTGAAATGCAGAAAGTGAATAAATGAAGCTGATTTAATTAATTACTTGGCAAGTCCCACGGCTCGCACTTATTGAAATCAGCCTTGCCGATGAAATCCACGCTGAAGTCGCAGTTTCTGGCCTTCGGCATCAAGTAGTGAACGATTACTTCCTCATCGGAAGGGTTGAAGCGGAAGCCGAACGGTATTCCCTTCAAACCTCCCTTCGCTGTGAATCTAGCTTGACTTGATAAATTCGCCATACGAAAATTAAAACTTTTGGGATTTTTTCCTTAAACTACTATCTTAGCTGAAAAAAAAAACGAGGATATGTATGATGAGGTATGGAATGAGATGGTCTATTTATACCCAAATCGAGTTTTTTTTATGCTCAGATAAACTTGAAAGAAAAATGATAATAAATGAGAACAAAAAGCTGGATGAAGAGGATGAAAGCATGAATAAAATGAGGCTTTAATGGATGTATTATTGGGAATGAGAAACACAGAAAGGTGTTGTAGAGAGCAAGGAAGTTACACAGCAAGATACCTTAAATGGATCTAATTATAATAATACTAATAAGGTGTTGTCTAATGTGGTTTGAGATGTTGTTTAATAATTTCAGATTCTATATTATTTAATTTATTGTGGTATTACATGAACGTGAATATGTTGAAGGTGTGTGTGAGCTGATCCGTAACGAATCTGACTTCATTATAAAGGTGGAGAGAGTGTTTTACCTTTAGATACACAAAAATAGAGATGCGTGTGAGTTGCCCAAACGAATCTGACTCCACTATTAAGTTGAAAAATTGTGTTGCCAAAAAAAATCCAATTATAATAGTAATGATAATGAGATAATAATAAAGTTTGAAAACTTTTGAAGACAAACAACTTAATACTTCTAACACAATATTTAATTCAAAGGGTGGGGGATCATGTAAGTAAATTTTACATTATATACATGCTTTATGATTTATTTAAAGTGTATAATGATAATCATAATATTAGAATGTTGAGGTTTATTATTATTGACTTAGAGCTTGTTGAATATTCTTCCGTCATTTAAGATTTAATTGAGTAGATTCAGGAAATATTAATGCTAGTTGTTGACAAAATATTTAATAAGTATGTATTTAATGTATTTTTTAAAATTTCGTATAAATTGTAAATTGTGGTGTATTATTATTAGTGAAGATTAGTTTCTTTATAAATTATGATGATAAAATAATTAATTTCTTTTTAAGGTATGTGATGTGCATTAAAATTATTAAATGACAAATAATAATTAGTTAAATGACAAATAAAAAAGTACAAAGAGAGTATACTCAATTAAAGCATATAAGTCAGCTGCCTATGCGGATAAATCATGTCATTTTGAATGATTGGAAAAAGTTTTAGGGTTGTGGATTAATAATAAATTTTTTAATGTTTTATGGTTCTTGAGATTTTTTATCTTTTAAGATATTGACTTTGTAGTGTTTTTAGGATATTTTAAAAACCCTCAAATATAAGAATTTAAAATCTTGAAACCATGAAAATGTTCAAACCTTGAGATCTTAATTAAAACATTAAAAAACCTAAATTTTTAAAAATGAGACAAACGAGCGTCATTCGATGGCTCAAGTAGCTGGTAGGGTCTATCCTATTTTCCAATTAATTAAATTGATATTTAATCATTTGACATTTTTCTGAAATATTTAAAATTTCAAAAAGTTGTCACTATTCATATCGGCATGAAATCTTGAAAGAAAGTTACGCGGCATCATACGGATAATTGTCGAAGTTTAAAAAATTATCAAGATAGTTCCAATAAGATAACACATGTAACCAATCGCACACATAAAAAAAGTAAAAACACAATTATTTATGTGAAAAAGTCCACGCTTATAAATTACACTACACTATATTAATGATGAGTATAAGAAAAGAGACTTTTCTCAACTCTCGTGTCTATCAAAACTCACTTACACCAAATCATAGAGACCAACCCTCTATTTATAATAAATCTTAATCCTAGACCATCTAGGATTATTATTCCTAATATGATTAGAATTAATAGCTTCCCAACAACTTAATAAGAAATAAATCTACAGCTCTATTTGTTTTCAAAATGCTAATTCTAATCTTATTAGACTTCCTAAGTCTAAAGAGATTAGAGACGTTTAACCCAACAAATCCTCCCTCGACCCGAATCTCCAAACACTTAAGCAATATTAGAGAATGAGACCCGCTTCTAAGTCTTCTTCACCATAGCATTTTGCTTAATCATTCACACTGCTTCTCTCCATCTGAACAATAAAAATTGTTTTCATTCTTCCTTCTTTGAAGAATGAAATCATTCCTTCTTTCTTTGATTACTCTACAAGTTTTCCCTTTTCCAATACATGTGTACCATCGCGATGCCATTGCACCCAAAGAAAGCATATTTATTGTGGCATCTAGTACATATCCCACGTTAAGGGTCTTCTTGACTGCACCACTACAGAACTTTCAATGAACAATTCCAACTCCATGAACTTTCATTCTTTCATTGTTCCCCACAGTGATATAACCAAATTCTCCATCAGTTTGCAACGTGACAATTAATAATTTATCTTTGCATGTGTGCATCAAAGCAGAGGAATCGATCAAACACTCTAATTTATTCTTTACCGAATCAGAAACAGTTTCACTAATAGTCATCAAACACTCTTCATTACCCATAAAATTTGAGGCATTGTCATCATGTGTCGTATTTCTTACCTTCAGCTGTTGTAAACTCTTCAAATCTTCTCTAAAACTAGGACATACGTTTTGCGTAACCTTTATTTCCACAATAGTTGCACACTACATTGATCATATATCTATACCTCTGTTGAGATTTAGACGTTCCTCTTGGGCCATCCCGTTCAACTGTCCTACTCCTCCCTCTTTTACAACTCTCAACAGCCAGTGCACTATCAATGTTTCGTGATATATCATCTCTAACCATTTTGTCATTCTCACGTAGAACTTTCAATACTTCTTCAAATGTCAGATACGTCCTCCCAGCTATCAGCACCTGCTTAAAATACTTATATGAACTTGGTAAAGATGATAACAAAATAATTGCTTGATCTTCATCTTTGACTGGATTATCAGCGTTGAATAGATAAAATACCTAATTGATTGAAAGAGCTAATTAATTTGGTCATAAAGATTACCTCCATCTTCCATTTTCAAAGAATACAACTCAATTCTCAAATTTAACCGATTAGCCAAAGACTTTGGCGCATAGATGCTTGCAAGTTTATTTCAAATTTTTTTAGGTGTTGTCTCTTTCATCACATCATACCTCACATCCGGAGCAAGTTCTAACCTAATTGTACTCACTGCTCTCTTTTGTGAATAGACTTCCAAGTAGCGCTGCTCATCTCCTCTAGCTTCTCCTTCTCTAAGGCTTTATCAAGTCCTTGCTAAATTAGTAAATCTTGTACAGTAAGCTGCCACATCATGAAATTTGTGTTCCCATCATACTTTGGAACATCAATATTCAAAGATTGTACATCCGCCATATATTTGTATGAGTTCTCAAAATTGACAGCTTGCTTTCCTTCACCAGAATTAGATATTAACGGTCTCTGAATTCGATCTCCACCATTCAGATTCAAGATTAGGTTGTTACCAATCTAATGACAAAAATCAGCTTAATCAGGCCACGTTTAACTCTCCGACCGTCAAATTGATCTCGGCTACACAGTGCTGACTTTTGTAGAATTTTCCAACAACTTACTTTTTCAAAAGCTTTCTTGTGCGGCGATGGTCTCCTCCTTTAACCCCACTCTGATACCACTTGTTAGGATTGTTCCAACAAGTTAACACACGCAATAAATTGCACATGCAAAAAGAAAGTAAGAACACAATGATTTATGTGGAAAAACCCACGCTAAATTCACTCACACCAAACTCATAGGCCAACCCTCTATTTATAATAAATATTAATGCTAAACCATCAAGAATATCTATTCCTAATATGACTAGAATTAATAACTTCCCAACAACTTAATAAGAAATAAATTTACAACTCTATTTGTTTCCAAAATACTAATTCTAATCTTATTAAACTTTCTAAGTTTAAAGGGGTAAGTGGCGTTTAACTCAACAAAAATATCTCTATTCTTGTCGCACTATTATTTATTACGTTAATCAAATTTCAGGTAAAAAATATAAATTTCATTACTTAAATTTACACCGTCGTTATTTTACCAAATGGATGCTGCAACGATCATATATTTAAAGTTATATTATATAATTGGAAAAGTTGTACCTTACCTGAGATATATTTTCAAAAAGTATTTATGTAACAATGACGATGATAATGTGGGTGTAGAAAAGTCGATTTTTAATAAATGTATTATGATAAAAATTAATCAATTTAAATCTGTACTATTATATTTTTATATGCTGCATTTATTTCTTAAATTTTACTGTCCTATTTTTAACAGAAAATTCATCATTAATATTGGTGCAAAAGAGTCATATAAACTCTTACAAAATATAATCTATTGGTCATAAATTTTTGCGCTTCTTTCTCTGCTTAATAGACTTTAAGTTGACCATATCTAAAAAATGATATCATATCATAAAAAAAATAATCTAGTAAATATATATTCAAATCATTTTCTAGCTTGTATTCAGACAGTACATCCAAAAACTTCATCGATTTAATTGAGATATTAATTATTTCACTTTTTTTACAGAAATAATTAAAAGTGTTTTTATCGGCATCAAATCTTAAAGGTGAAGCTGCGTTGGACTTTATGCGGCGTCATAATTGTCAGAAGCTTGAAAAAATATCTCTATTCGCATTGCACCAATACTTATTACGTTAATTGAATTTCAGGTATAAAATATGAATTTCATTATATATGTAAATTTACACGGTCGTTATTATGCCAGGTGGAAGCTACATCGACCATATATGTAAAATTAAATTATATAATTGAAAAAATTTGTACCTTCAACAATTATTTATTAATTTAACAATAATGAGATAATAATCTGTGAAGAAAAGTCGATTTTTCATATATTATATCAAAATTAATAAATTTTAATTTGCGCTATTATATTTTTATATGTTGCGCGCATTTATTTCTTAAATTTATTAGAGTATTTTTAACATAAAACTCATTGTATAATGTTGGTGCAAATGAGTCATATTATTAACTCTTACAAAATATAATTTGTCAGTCATAAATTTTTGTGCTTGTTTCTGTGCTTCATAATTATTACATTGACCACATCTAAAAAATGATATCATATCATAAAAAATTATCTAGTAGTTGAAATATATTTTGAATTTTTTTATAACTTGTATTCTAACAAGAGTACATTAAAAAATTTAAAAGAAGTTCTGAACTGTAATCACTTTTTTAGTTAGAAATAGAATTTCTAGAATGTCGAAAAGACTGCAATAAAAAAATTCATTGATTTAATTGACATATTAATTATCTCACATTTTATGCACAAATAGTCAAAGTTCGAAAAAGTTGTCACCGTTTTTACCGGCGTGAAATCTTAGAGGTGAAACCGCGTTGGTAAAAACTTGTCGAAGCGTGAAAAAAATCTCTATTCTTATCGCATCAATACCTATCATGTTAATTGAATTTAAGTACAAAATATGAATTTCATTATATGTTTAAATTTACACGGTCGTTATTCTGCCAGATGGACACTGAGACGGTGCATAGATCATATTTAAAATTATATAATAAAATTGAAAAAAAATTATATCTTCTAAATTATCTATTTAATAATGATGATATAATAATGCCGGCGGTGAAGGAAAAAATCAATTTTCTATAAATGTATTACGATTAAACGTAATCAATTTTAATTTGTATTAGTATATTTTTATATGTGCATTTATTTCTTAAAAATTATTTTAATAATATTGTTGCTCCTCCTCTCATTTCTATTGTTGTTTAAAATTTTCCACAGTGCCGGTGAAGAAAAGTCGATTTCCTATAAATGTATTATGATTAAAATTAATCAATTTTAATTTGTACTATTATAATTTTAGATGTGCATTTGATTCTTGAAAACTATTTTTATATTTTTATAATATTGTTGTTCCTCCTCCCATTCCAATTGTTGTTTAAAATTGTTCATAGGCATCTTTGATGCTCTTCTCATACACGAGAACAATTAAATTATTTTTTTTATATAATATTTCATATGACACTATATGGTGATGTTCTGATTATATATATGTACACTGACTCATACACACTCACTAGACTTGCTCCAATGGCTCCTTAGCATTTGGGAGCTAGTCCCACAGAATGGACAGGTCCGGCAATGAGCCTAGATCCGGAAGGTCAAACTCGTCATCGATGTCGTCGAATGCCTGGTTGGCATTCGATGAGGTCTCAACGGGATAATCCGGAGGCTCCGGTTGGCACTTATTGATTTCCACCGCATCCCCAATTGCAACATTATTGCTCTCATCGATCTTGTGGTCCTTTTTAGGTTGCTCGCACCCGAAAATCTCCGGTGGGAGCAACGTTGCAGAGTATGCTGGGTAGAAGTGGACGGGATTATCCGCATAGATCAGCAGGTCATCGACGTCTTGGCGCGGATCAATTGCCGGAGCCGGAGGACACATCAGTGGCTTCACTACTGTTGGAGGTGGAGGAAGAGGGAGCAGAAAGGTTGAGTGGTCGACGAGCGGCGGAAGGGACTCGAAATCTTCCCTGATGACGAGCCGCTGCTGGTCGGCCTTTATCCAAAGCGAGCCACTTGTGCTTTCGTGATCGTTGTAGGGTTTGCTGTGCATGGTTGTGGCTCCACCACCTAAGTTATCATTCTTGTAGAAAACCCTAGCCAGCACCCACTCCTCATTCTGCAAGTAATTTATCAAGGAAAAAATCAAATACAATTTAAGAAAAAAAAATCCTTATCTCTTTTATTAGTAATAATTAATTAACTGTCTTAAAGATTCTTTGATAGATTTTAAATAATGGTTTAGTGATCATAGATCATGCTAATTAATTACAATGAGTAGAAAATGCAAGAGAACCATCCATACATACCTTCATATATACATAGATATACAATCAGATAGACCACCTTCACATCCGGATTTTTCAGTGTGAAGGCTTAAAGGAATTAAGTAGGTTTTTCGACGGCGGTTAAATTTCGGGAAGAGCGCAATAATGTTCTCTTAATTGACACATAAAAAAGGATTTAAATAAACATAAATCTAAAAATAAGAAAGAGATTTTGATAAGGCTATATAATTTGTCATGTGTATTGTGACACCACCAATCAATATGCATGTGACAGTTCAAAAAATCAAATTACAAAAAATGTCGAAGTAAAGCAGGTATCTATCGTCGGTATATCAAAGTGTCAAGGTAAAAAGAAGTTCAAAGAAAGGCGAGAAGAAAAAGGATAAAGGATTCGAGAAATTCATGATTCACGCCGCAAAGATGAGATTGATGATGATGATTGTAAGATTTTTTTCGTCAGTTACAAAAAAAATCATATATAATAAACGAAGGCGGTGCATGTAAAACTGACACGAGCTTGGCTTTTCCGGATTACTTCCTCTTTTACATCATGTATATACCATGTTAAATTTTAGCCGATTATATAGTTTAAGGTACCTGAGATGATGAACCGGTCTGGAAATGAATATGGAATAATTGAGAATTTAATTGATTGACAAAAAATGTTAATTCCTAATTGACAATTACCTGTGGGGTGATCATGGAGCTGGTGAAGAATTGGGGCATCAGCCTGTACTCATACATGACCCAATTGGTCTTCTCCCCCCTTGGAGCCCTTCCGGTGTAGAAGACTAAAGTCTTCCTCATCCCGATCAGCTCCCTCCGGGGAATTTTCCCTCTGTAAATTTCCCGATCCTTCCCGGTGGCCTTCCAGAACCCGGCCTTGGTCGCCCGATTGGTTCTCAGTCCGTTTGGGTACTTTCGGTCCCTTTGGCAGTAGTAGAACCTTTCGCTGTTGTCCATGTTCTCAATCTCTGCAAAAATACGCAAGTATATAGAAAAATTTATATGGAAATAAATAAATCTGATCAAACGAATTATTGGGATTTTTTGAAATGCGAAGACGGAGATAAATGAAGCTCAGTTAATTAATTACTTGGCAAGTCCCACGGCTCGCACTTATTGAAATCAGCCTCGCCGATGAACGAAACACTGAATTCGCAGTTTATCGCCTTTGGTGCCAAGTAATGAATGACTACTTCCTCATCGGTAGGGTTGAAGCGGAAGCCAAATGGCATTCCCTTCAAACCTCCCTTCGCTACGAACCTAGTCTGATTTGATAAATTCGCCATACGAAAATGAAAACTTTTGGGATTTTTTCCTTCTACTGCTAGCTTAGCTGAAAAAAACCAGATATGTATGATGAGGTAAGGAATTAGATGGTGTATTTATACCCAAATCAAGATTTTTTTTTCTCTCATGATCAGATAAGGTTGAAAGAAAAATGATAATAAATGAGAACAAAAAGCTGGATGAATAGGATGAAAGCATGAATAAAATGGGGCTTTAATGGAGGGATTATTGGGAATGAGAAAAATAGAAAGGTGTTGTAGAGAGCAAGAAAATCCCATAGCAAGCTACCTTAAATGGATCAAACTATGATTGTAATGATAATGAGAAAATAAATAAGTTTGAAAACTTCAAAAGACAAACCATTTGATAACTCCAACACATTATTTAATTCCATGGGATGGGGATTGTGTGTGAGAAAATTTTACAATTTACATGCTTTATGATTTACTGAAAGTGTGTAATGATCATCATTAGTCAATAACAGAATGTTGAGCTTTGTCATTATTAATTTAAGCTTGTTGAATATATCCTATTTGTTAGATTTCTAAATATGAAAATTGACAAGAATCAACTTATTTCAAAGTTAATTAAAGTTTGGAAATATATCTTTGTTAGTTGTTAAATTACTGTTTGATAAGATGAGAAGTCATATTTGATATACCATTAGTATCCAATTGGATGTCCTAGTGGTAAGAACAACTTAAGAAACTTGGTGATAGAGTCCCCATGGAGAATTTAGGAGGAATTTTTATAGAGTGGTGTATAATTTTGTAGGTTTTTGGATAGAAAAAACTTATTGGAGAGTTATTGAGAGGTTTATATTCAAAAGTTAATGTTGAGCAAATAACATTCATTCTTATAATATATATCTATCAATAAAGAGATCGTAGACGTACACTCTGTTGGGAGTGGACCCACGTTAAAAATATCGTATCTTTTTTTCATCCATTATCTATCTTGTAAGTGTGTTTGATGTGTGTACTTCGTGTGAGTACGTATCTCGTGTCGTTGTTCCACTCCGTGTGATGAGAGAGAAGAGGCATATCTA
>NQLW01000053.1:3158147-3215288 GCA_002312845.1 Kalanchoe fedtschenkoi | reverse complement strand
CAGTCAAATCAATATCATCCATATATAGAAGGAGATAAATCATGTAATCACCTTTCTTATAAATGAAAGGAGAAGTGTCGATCTTGCCCTCCACAAAGTTAAGAGATAGAATGTGGGGTGGCAAAGCGACTTGTGTGATTCGATAAAATTAGACGGATGGATGCATTGTACTATTTCAGAGATAGAGCTATGGAAGAAAGCATTCTCAACGTCGAGCTAATGAATAAGCCAATCTCGAGAGAGCATTGTGTGAGTATAGTCCGCATGGTTGTAGATTTGACCACCAAACTAAAATATTCATCATAGTCGATGCCTGATCTTTGTGAAATCATTAAGAATCTAATGTGCTTTAGATAAGCATTCTCAAAGTCGAGCTAATGAATAAGCCAATCTCGAGAGAGCATTGTGTGAGTATAGTCCGCATGGTTGTAGATTTGACCACCAAACTAAAATATTCATCATAGTCGATGCCTGATCTTTGTGAAATCATTAAGAATCTAATGTGCTTTAGATCGATCAAGAGAGCCATCTGAAAGATATTTGTGATAGAATACCAACTTCCATGTGATGATATTAATGACAGCAAGACGTGGAATAAGATCTTAAGTGATGTTTACTTTAAGGGACTAAAATTCTTCAGTCATTGCTGCACGCCAATTAGTGAGCAAGCGTGCCACAATAAGTCTTTGAGAGTGGAGAGAATGTCGAGGCATTAAGTGTTAGGTGATTAATAAATAGTCAAAAACCGGACTTCCCTCGGATGACCATCAGGTGAGCTTTCTGAACAGGTGTTGTCAGCACTGCTGTGGGCGGCATAAGAGCCTCTTGGCAAGCTAAGGCAGGCCCACATTATCTGACAATTCCAACTCATGACCAGATAAGGTAGCAAGAGTAGTACATAAACTCAGAACAGTTGGTGCCAGTGCTATTGTGGCCGCATAGTGGTGGCCCGAATAACTTCTACTGGGAGAGAGGAGTCCATAATGGCAAAAGGCAAGGGCGATGTCGGGGGTGTTATGTCAGGAAGGAGCACCAATTTATCTGTAGAAAAAGAGTGCCCCACTGGAAGCGGTACGTGCTCCATATACAACAAAAATCAAGGTTAGAGGAAGACAAAGATGTCTTCTATTCTGCAAATTGAAATATAGTTTCATTAAAGGTGACATGGCTCAAGATGGTGATATGATTGGTGGACAAGTTAAGGCGCCAATAATCTTTATATGCAGATGGATTCCAAGAAAGATACACAAGGAGGAATGGGGTGAGAGTTTGTTGGGAGATGTAGCAAAAACGTTAGGATAGCACCATACCCAAAGACATGAAGATGAGCGTCAGTGGGATGAATTATGTATAAGACAAAGTAGGGGCTTTTAAAATGAAGGGTTTTAGAGATGTGGTGGCTAAAGAGGTATGTGGGGGCATGAAGAGCTTCAACCTATTATTGGAAAGGGACACCACCGTCCTGCTGTCTTAATCAACCGACACCCTTTGTGAGATCTAGATTAGCGCGTAGTTGGGCACCGTAACCCGGCTTCCGGTTCATCCCGCATCGCCAGCTCTGCTTACCAAAAATGGCCCACTTGGAGCTCTCGATTCCGTGGTGCGGCTCAATGAAGCAGCCACACCGTCCTACCTATTTAAACTTTAAGAATAGGTTGAGGGCTTTGCGCCCCCGATGCCTCTAATCATTGGCTTTACCCGATAGAACTCGCACGCGGGCTCCAACTATCCTGAGGGAAACTTCGGAGGGAACCAGCTACTAGATGGTTCGATTAGTCTTTCGCCCCTATACCGAACTCAGACGAACGATTTGCATGTATAGTACTGAATGTAATCATATTGTGATACTATCAATGAAATGAATTGATAATATTATGGGCATCATTATGACACTTTGGGAAGATTCTGTTGAGAGGCCTATGCGAATTCTTTGTGAAACATGAGAGAACCATGTGGGTTCAGTGAGATATTATTCCTTTGTGAATAAAGTTGGATACCATATTGAAATTTTTAGCGAAGGCCAATGAGAAATGTGTGTCGAGGTGCATAAAAAGAGCCTAAAGGCTTTCAAGTTTTCGATGACTTTGGGTGGTTGGAGTTAAAAGGATGGAATCCCTCAAATTGAGACTTTGGACAAGTCATAAAAGAAGCGGAGACTTATTGTGTAATATTTGGATTTAATGGTTTGCTAATGAGGGTGGAGACCCTCATTTTGAATTAATCGAAGAAATTATGAGCAAACCTTGAGTTGAGATTTGAGTCCAAACTTTGAATGTTGGAACAATACATGCATGTTGCATGTGATCATGGGATTAAATCATGAGTTGTTAAACAGTGAATGTTTAACTTTGACGCAAGTTGTACTCAAACTTAGTGCAATAACAACATACGAAATGGGTCATCAGATGATGGCAAGTCGACGAGGATATCAACTATTTTGAGCGGGCGAGGGTGTCAAAGGTTGATTTTTATTTAAGACTTTTAGGCTTTGACGCATGATTTAGCGATCATCAATTGCCACTTTCAGATTAATATAATCTTGACAACCAATGATAATAAAATGAGTGTGGAGCATCTTAATATAGGCGTTAACTTGGTAGTTTTTTGAACTACAAATGATGCTTAGCCGAGTCGGCCGATAATGTAGCGGATGTCCTCTCCGATGCCGGCTTCGGCCGGCGTCCCCCCACGGTCCAATCCCCACTCGCCCCCCTAATTCCGGAGACTGTGAATCGAATCGAGGGAGATGACAAGTCCGAGTCAGGTTGGCACCCAGAAGCTGGACGGGAGTCGTGGATTTTATATCTGAATCATTTAGAGGCGATATATATACGGTTATTATAATTATCTCTTTATTTTTTTCATATCTTTCTGGAATCAACTCTGCCCGGATTGTACTTCAATAAGAATCATATCAATGCTGACCGCAGCTAGTTTCTTCAATCCGAATATCACACACTTCATTAATAAATAATATTTTTATAACATAATTATAAATTTTATTTTTATTTTTATGTTGTAAAATTATAATTATAATTTAATTTTATATTAATAAATCATTATATATTAAGATACTTAAAAATAAATTATCAAATAAAAATAAATCATTCAGCAATCAGATGTAGTTTGACCAGTGTCTGACCATTCAAATTCTCATACAACATTCGGCTCTTAATTTTACAAAACGACACCTTTAGTTGTTCCATAATTTGACATATTGCTATGATTTAGGGGTGATTACTGTTCATCAGAGATTAACAAGATAATTAGCAAGGTAATCTCACGAAGATTATTAAGATAATTAGCGAGGTAATCTCACGGTTGCGGGAAGATTTGAATGGGATGTCTGACGCCGGCTTCGGCCGGTCTTCCCATACTGGTCAAATCGACTCCCACCAGACTCCACAGGCTTCACATATTGCCGATGTTGAAGAAAAGTCCGTTCAAGATTGTCTTCCTGAAGAACCGAATTCATGGATGTCGATTGTGTCCGGTAACAAAACAGTGGAGGATGATCATAAATTGGACAAACCAAAACATCTTTTACTGGAGGATTTGATGTTTTCCTGGAGGGCGATGTATGGTCAAATGGAATTACTTATTGGGACACCACTCAGATGGGCTATGTCTTTGACATGCATGGCTCTCTCCATGTACACAATGAAAAATTACATTAGAAAAAAGATGAGGCCATGAGAACATTGTTTCGGTACAAAAACAACGAAAAGGAGTCTTTTTATTCTTCTTCGAAACTAAGAAAGACATGGGTAACATTATGGAGAAAGACCCATGGTCATTCAACAACAAACCTTTGATCTTGCGGCCATGAAAACCAGCTCTAAAATTCACTCTCAACTCTAAAAATTCATTTCAGAATAGGTAAAATTGCAAATTTGAATTTACATCTGTGGAGGCATTGAACAAGATCACCTCTGCTCTTGGAAGACCGATATGCACGGATGGTTTCGCTGCAAGACAAGAAAAATTGCAATATGTCAAAGTTTGTGTGGAAATTAATGCCGACATTGAACCTCTTCCCTTCAACAACATCCATGGTCCTAATGGCGGTGTCCCACATCAACAAGTTGAATATGAATGAAAACCTCACAGATCACTACTACATTTTATATATACTATGATGGTTACATAAGACGACACTAAGTTGTAAGACGACGCTTATACTGCATAAGTGTCGTCTTAGGATAAAACGTTTAATATTATGTCATTTTCAAAAACTTAACACAACGCTTTTGAACCATAAGCACCATAGAAAGTATACCTTCTTTTTAGACGACGCTTATGAATAACAAGCACTGTCAATAAGTTATACTTTAAAGGCGCTTGATTTGCATAAACGCAGTTAAAATGTTTAATATAATAGACGGAGCTTATGGGTAACAAATGCCATCTAATATTAATATAACAGACGACACTGTCAATAAGTTATACTTTAGACGACGCTTGATTTTCATAAAGCGCTGTCAACGAGTGAAAAAAAATTGCTTTAGACATAGCTTATGGGTAACAAACGCCATCTAATATTAAATTCATCGGGCTCGGACAGCTATCCATACTTTTGCAAGTAACCACACATTGACATACAATAAAAAACTGTTGAAAGTTGAAAAATACAAGCAAAATTCTTTTTACCCGTCATTTATTACATGATGTCATTCCATAGTCTCATACACATTCAATACTCAAACAAAATAAAAATAGCTTCAACAATCACTATTTAACACTTTCAACTAAACATACATCTAAAATAAATATATGTTGAAGTTCTGTAAGATCATTTATGGGTGAAGAGCGCTTTCAAAAATTATAAACTCTCTTTTAACTAATTAGTCACTAGTATTAAATATAACCACTCTGTATATGTGCAAGAACTACCCACTAACTTCATAACAGTCCCTGACACTTCCTTTTCTAGTGTTGTCACCTTAAAAATACCAACCGGAAGAATATGGACTATGTAAAACAAAAAAAATTTATGTTTGTGTAATTAAAATTCTGAGCACTACTTGTCTTATATGCTTTTATTATATACAATTTGATGCTCCCAAAATTAAATCCAAGAATAGAGCCTTAGTTGGGAACTACAAGACGAGTCAAGTTCTAGTTAAGCTAGGAATGCTACTTCTGTAAATTGTTATTTGCGTTTGTTTTCATAATTAAAGTAAATAAAACTTTTCACGACGCTTATGAGAGGGAAGCGCTGTATAAAATTTAACTTTTCACAACGCTTATAAAAATATAGGGCCGTATGAATTATGACTTTCTACGACACTTGAACTCCAGAAGCGACGTATAAAGTATACTTTAGATGGCGCTTCTGTTGAAAAAATGTCGTCTAAAGTACTTCCTAATAAGTACAACATCATTCACCTTCTTTAAAAACTCATCATGCCTGTAAAACCACCAAGCCTGTAAACGTCAAGGTTACAGTAGTCACAATGCACTCCCCATCTTCACGCCAACCGTTTTCGTTCCTCAAACTTGGAAAATTCAGTGCGTTTCTGATTATTCGACAGTTTACGTCCGTTCGTTTGGTTTTAGGTAAAGGTGCTCAGTGTCAGCTAACCCATTTTTTAACTGCTTTGGGTTCAATTGTATTTATGTTCATGGTGCTTAGTTATGGCGATCATGGTGCGTTCATTTGGTGTTTATGTCATGTGCATTCACGGTGTTCGTACTTGAGGTTAATTTGGTGTTTATGTTCAAGGTGTTCAGTTATGGTGCTCATTGTGCATAGTTATGCTCAGTTTTCCTCATTTCCAGTTTGGTTAAGTCAACAGATAGATGTGTTTTGTTCACATTGTGTATTTCAAAGTTTTTTTATGTGCAGCAATGTCGAACAATGAAGGACATGATGGGAACCCAAACTGTGATGGTGGAGATGACACTGAAAAGATGAGCAAGACAAGACGAGTAACAATAAGAATGAAGAAGATGATAAAGGCCCAAGCAAATGGGGAACTACTCCATGTGACATGGATGAAAGAAAGTAAACTAGAAAATTCCAATCGAAAGAAGTTTCAAAGTAAGATCGGTCTCAGTGTACGAAAGTTGGTGCTATTGCTGGAGACGAGAGATTGAAGAGAGGATGATTGTTACAAAAACTACATATGGGACATGCTAACGGTATAAATAACAATTATATTTTACATGTTTAATGTCAGCACAAAATTGAAACACAATCATATTTGACATGTTTAATTTTTTCAAAAGAAATCTTTTTTCAACGAAGACGGTTCCAAAGAGCAAGAAATGAAAATCACAAGGAAAGTAAGGAGAGACTTCCATAACTACCTCAAGAAATGATACATGAAGTACGTGTTCAAATGGAAAACACCTTATGAGGAATATGGATTCATTAAAAAATGGTAAGAACTCTGTTAAGCACTATTGTTTTTAGTTATATATATTGTACACTTACATTTAACTATGTTTCAGGAATGAGAGGATTACAAGAAGCTTATAATGAGTACTGCCAAACTTAAATAGGTCGAAGAGGAAAGTGAACGAGCCAAAAATAATGTGTATCCACAGACAACCTCTCAAGCGGGCTACACAAAAGCAGCGAAGTTATATAGAGAGCAGCTCATTTTAGAAAGCATGCCGCCTATGGAGGTTGATTCCTTATAGATTAACAGAGCTTATTTATGATCTCAAGTGCAATAATAGGTGTTGCTACTAAATCCTACACCAACACCTCAGGTGGCCGAAGTCGTGAAAAAGATTGTAATCCATATTCATTCAACAATTATGATAATATTACAATTAAACTCTCATGCCGATTTGGTTGCTGACAACAGTTAGTTTCTTAACACAACATGAGTTAAAAAGTCAAAAAATGCAATGGCTCTTCACCCCCAACGGGAAAGAGAGACATCTTGACTGAGGTGCACCCATCTCCTAATTACACGTGTCAGAGTTGCAAGAAGGGGCACGAGGTTATACCATCACAGTACTTTAGACAAAAGAAAACGATAAAGAGATACAAGTACTTAATGTCGGTTGATCAGTGGCATGCGTATGCTTCCCATAATTTTCAACAATCTCTATTTTCTCAACCAAGCACATAAAGCACGCAAAGCGTACCAACTGGAAACGGACATGGACGCAAAATTTTAGAATGGAGATTGTGTTGCATTCGGCCAGAGCTCGCATGAGTGAATTGAATTTCTTGGGGATCCATTTGATGAAGTCCTAGTCACCTATGATTTTTTCTATATGCTGACTATATATGTGGACCTTGATTTGATAATAAATATAGTTCATAATTCAGTTTCTAGTGTGACAAGTTCTCATCTAAAAGAATATGTATGAATTTAGGAATTAACATATTTGTTTTGTTATTTTTATTATCTATACATATAAGTTGTTTCTTCTTATTTTTTTATTATATTTTACATGTCATGTAAGAAAAATGAATAGAAATTGGATTAAATCATGTAATCTCAGCCGAGAATATGACGCCGGATTATGAGAGTTTTGTGAGTTTGCGAAAACATATTACGTGAAGTAATCCACAAACGAGGTTAGTTGTTCTTGTATAAAATATGAGAATTGAAGTATGGTCGTTATCGCAAAATAAGAACGTTATATTCGCCTTTACGGTATTGGAGCGTCCTACACTGTTTGGTACTTACACAGTGAACCATTCAGCAGATCTCAATCCGTACAAGCTGGTAATATTGAGGAAAGTACTATGACATATATGAGGATGATGATTTCAGTACAATATTCAATGACCTAGTTGGGAATAATGAAGAAAATCCCAAATTATTCTAACTAGTCAAGAATGATGTAGACACCCATCTGTATTCGGGATGCACATGTTTTAATAAACTATTCTGAGTGTTGAAGTTATACAGTCTAAAAGCCACATATGGTTGGTGTGACAAGTCTTTCGGGGTCTTATCTCAGCAAGATGCTTTCGGAACAAAATGAGCTCCCGAAATGAACTTATAATATGAAGAAAATACTTTCTCCAATGGGATTGAATACAAGAAGATACACACATATCCAAATGATTGTGTGCTTTATAGAGGTGCGTATGAGGATATGAACAAGTGTTCGAAGTGCGGTAAACTATGACACAAGTAAAAAATTTTGAAAAGGGAGAAGGTGAAATGCGGACCTGTGAATGTCTTATGGTACCTATCGATGATTTCTAGATTTAAACTGATGTTTGCAAATTAATAAGAATCAAAGTTGTTGGTTTTGTACTCATATAAGAGAGTTGAAGATGGAAACATGTGTCACCCGACAAATTCAAATCAGTGAAATCAGCTTGACATTCGATATTCTGAATTCAGTAACGAATTAAGAAATTTGAGACTAGCGTTAAGTACCATCGATATGAATCCGTTTGGCAATATGAGCAGCAGGCACAACACTTGACCGATCCTTATCGTTATTTACAATATGTATCAATCATTGTTTATGAAGAAAATGCATGATGCTGACTCATGATATCTAGCCTCAGGCAAAACGGTAACGACATTGATGTCTACCTAGCTCATTTAATATAAGATTTAAAGATGTTATGAGAGATAAGAGTTCCGACATATGACGCATTCAAAGAAGAGACATTTATGATGCAAGTCAGGCTTTTCTGCATGATTAATGACTTTCCTGTTTATGAAAATATATCTAATTATAGTGTCAAATGATACAAAGCATGCCCGATATATGAGGAGGACACAATTTTGTTTAGGTTGTCACACTGTTATAAAATTATTTTCAATGGTCACAGAAGATTTTTTCCACCTTCACATCCATATTGAGGAAAGAAAGCAGGCCGTTTTAATAGATCGACAGAATATAAAGATCTCTTGGTTCATCTGAAAGGTGGTAATATTCTATTGAAGGTTCAAGACAAGGAGACCTCTTTTTAAAAGACGACAAGAAACGGTCCATGGAAGAAGGAATCCATATTCTTTATCTGTCATACGGGTCAAGTCTGTAGTGAGACATTGCATAAACGTGATGTATTTGGAGCTGAGTTTATTATGAAGACAAAATCCATATTCTATTGACTTCATGTTCCTTTCTGAGTTTGTAGAGGCATGCGTCTATGAAGCTAGTGGCATGAGAGGTCGTGGGTATTGGTCACGAAATGGAGAGTGCTAACAAGTATGTCTTTCTCACTTTATGTGTGTTGTTTTCATTTCAAATTTATTATTTTAATGTTGTATTAAAAAATATATTTTTATATTTTCCATAGGTTTCACGTCAGCCAAACCTAGAGGCATGTGAGTATTTTATCATGTGATTTATGTACGACATAATACTTCATATTTTGTAGTCTTTAAGATACCATATGGGAGATTTCAAGATGTGAGTAGAGTTCTAGTTATATAAATTTATCAAAAATTGTGCTACATAATATTATTAATAAGTTTTCTTTCTATCATTACGTGTATGTTTTTTCTTTTAGCAGTCAATTATATATCGAAGCTCAATATTTGGAAGTTCAAAATGTTGTGGCTCAAACCGTTTTGGAACAACACCAGACTTTAGACAAGTTTTGATAGTTCAAAACATTTCATTAAATTCTAAATGTGTAATATAAATAATAAAATATTTTATTTTAAAATTATGTTCAAAAATTCTCTATTTATTATTTTTAATTTATTATATTGATGTTTTTATAAATAAAATTAAATAAGTTAAATATTTATTTAAAATTAATTTATAATATTCGATTAATAAATAAAATAATTCACAGAGTATACACAAAGTTTATTAAGTAAAAACGTCGTACAAAAGTTTTGCATATACGATGCTTTAATGGTAAAAACGCCATATAAAAGCTTTGCATGTATGACGCTTTAAGGGTACGAACGCCGCATAAAGTGTTTAGCTTAAACGGCATTTGTTGAATATAAACGTCATCTATTAAAAATCGCTATATAGGACGCTTCTAACCAAGAAGCGCTATTTATATTATCTTTCTATACTATGATTTACTACAAAGCGTCGTATATACTCTTAATTTAGGCGACATTTAGGATCTTAGACTTTACATAGCAGATGCATATAAGGCGCTCTACAAATGCCGTATAAAATCTAAATAAACACTATATATTAGTTAAGTAAATAGTGTTGGAATTCACTCGCACAAAATGTAAACATGGATTTCCGAACTACGCGGCTCCAGATTTGAAATACCACAAAACTAATTTCACGGCTTTCGCGGTAAGCAAAATTACCAGATAAAGATTTAGATTTAGATTTCCTATTTAGTTAATTTGGATTGTTCTTAATCCTGATCCAAGGCATAATTCTAGATATGAATTGAGTAACCCAAAGAAAAAGAAAAAACCAAAAAGAAACAAAAATTGTAATACATGTTATTACCTCTTTACAATCAATTATCTTGTTTCATCATCGCGACAGATGACACACTTCTAAACGGTACACATTCATGTCGAATACCGTGTCTGCCTTAGAGTACTATATCATCATCAAAAATCCTAATCCTCTCACTAATGCGTTTCTTCTCTCATCCAATAAAATGTAACATAAAAAAATAAAAATTTTGGGCTTCTATTTATAAATAAATTGAGCTTCTGGGTTTTAGTCGGCAAGCTAAGCCCATCAGTTAGGATATTGGGCCTGCATCTGTTACAAATCTATCTTGTTGTATCATATTCCTCATCAAGATATATAACATACAAGATGATCACCTTTAGAAGTACCAGGTTTATTATATCGTTTGATGATATTAAAGCATGCTACTCTTCAAGTAGGACACTATGACCAACTCCGGTTAAGGTAACTAAAAAATTCTTTACAGTAATCTTAAAGTGGATCGGCTCAATAAATATTCTCCAACATATATATATATCTATGTTATTAATTCGTTATCTAATGTCAATGACCTGTGAAACGGGAAGAGTCACCCCCTAATCCCACTCAAAATACCTCTACTCATGGTAAATAAAAAAAATTATATGCATGATTTCAACTAAAATTTTAATTTTGTTCCTCCGAATTCAACCTAAAATTTTAATGATGTAATTTTATTTTCCCTAAAAAAATCCTGAATCCACCTATATTTAAAGCACATTCCTCGTGAAATAAACCCAAAATTGGGCCTACAAAATAGATGCACCTTGATGCTACCGCATAATTAAGTCTAGAGCCACTAACATTCGAAACCGAACAAACCCTACATTTCAATTCGATTTGATTTAATTTATCGATTTATTAATTTTTATTCACACTCCAAATATAACAGGTGACCTCAAAAAACTCTGCTATGAAGCCACTACACGTTTATAGGCTCTCAATCTTAAGCGGATCACCAATGTTACAGCTCCACCATGGGAGTTCAAAATGCTTTAGAATTGCTTGGCAGGGTTGGCCAGTAAGATACTTTGTAAACGAAAGATTCATACGCCCCCACAGAACAAACACTGTAATCTCCTAGGCACCAATCAGGTACGTGCTTAAAGCAAAAAAAAGGTTTAATGTGGTATTAAGGAAGGCGGACGAATGCTTCCTCCATAAATATCGTAGGAGCCAGACATCTTATCCGAAAACATAATGCAAAATACGTGTGTGCTGAGAGGTGAGTGGAGGACATGTGAATCAACAAGTCACAAAGGCCTCCATTTGCAAGATAGACATCTAATTAACAACGGCATTCTATGGAATAAGTTGGACAACAGAGAACAGACAACACCTTTTTTAGTACTGAAAATCAGACTCAGCCAGCACTAATGACCATTTTCCATGTGGGCATGACTGGCTATGTAACCCTATATCAGCTTGACATTGGATATTCTGAATTCAGTAACGAATTAAGAAATTTGAGACTAGCGTTAAGTGTCATCGATATGAATCCATTTGGCAATATGAGCAACAGGCACAACACTTGACCGATCCTTATCGTGATTTACAATATGTATCAATCATTGTTTATGAAGAAAATGCATGATGCTGACTCATGATATCTAGCCTCAGGCAACGCGGTAACGACATTGATGTCTATCTAGCTCATTTAATATAAGATTTAAAGATGTTATGACAGATGAGAGTTCCGACATATGACGAACTCAAAGAAGATACATTTATGATGCAAGTCATGTTTTCTGCATGATTAATAACTTTCCTGTTTATGAAAATATATCTAATTATAGTGTCAAATGATACAAAGCATGCCCGATATATGAGGAGGACACAATTTTGTTTAGGTTGTCACACTGTTATAAAATTATTTTCAATGATCACAGAAGATTTTTTCCACCTTCACATCATTATTGAGGAAAGAAAGCAGGCCATTTTAATAGATCGACAGAATATAAAGATGTCTTGGTTCCTCTGAAAGGTGATAATATTCTATTGAAGGTTCAAGACAAGGAGACCTCTTTTTAAAAGACGACAAAATCGACAAGAAACGGTCCATGGAAGAAGGAACCCATATTCTTTTTCTGTCATATAGATCGAGTCTGTAGTGAGACATTGAATAAACGTGATGTATTTGGAGCTGAGTTTATTATGAAGACAAAATCCATATTCTATTGACTTCGTGTTCCTTTCTTAGTTTGTAGAGGCATGCGTCTGAGGCCGTGGGTATAGGTCACGAAATGGAGAGTGCTAACAAGTATGTCTTTCTCACTTTGTGTGAGTTGTTTTCATTTCAAATTTATTATTTTAATGTTGTATTAAAAAATATATTTTTATATTTTCCATAGGTTTCACGTCAGCCAAACCTAGAGACATGTGAGTATTATATCATGCGATTTATGTACAACATAATACTTCATATTTCGTAGTCTCCAAGATACCATTTGGGAGAATTCAAGATGTGAGTAGAGTTCTAATTATATAAATTTATCAAAATTTGTGCTACATAATATTATTAATAAGTTTTCTTTTTATCATTACGTGTATGTTTTTTCTTTTAGCAGTCAATTATATATCGAAGCTCAATATTTGGAAGTTCAAAATGTTGTGGCTCAAACCGTTTTGGAACAACACCAGACTTTAGACAAGTTTTGATAGTTCAAAACATTTCATTAAATTCTAAATGTGTAATCTAAATAATAAAATATTTTATTTTTAAATTATGTTAAAAATTCTCTGTTTATTATTTTTAATTTATTTGTTTATTATATTGATGTTTTTATTGATAAAATTAAATAAGTTAAATATTTATTTAAAATTAATTTATAATATTCAACTAATAAATAAAATAATTCATAGAGTATACACAAAGTTTATTAAGTAAAAACGTCGTATAAAAGTTTTGCATATACGATGCTTTAATGGTAAAAATGCCATATAAAAGCTTTGCATGTATGACGCTTTAAGGGTACGAACGCCGCATAAAGTGTTTAGCTTAAACGGGTTTTGTTGAATATAAATGTCATCTATTAAAAATCGCAATATAGGACGCTTCTAACCAAGAAGCGCTATTTATATTGTCTTTCTATACTATGATTTTTACTACAAAGCGTTGTATATACTCTTAATTTTGGCGACATTTAGGATCTTAGACTTTACATTGCAGATGCATATAAGGCGCTCTACAAATGCCGTATAAAATCTAAATAAACACTATATATTAGTTTAGTAAATAGTGTTGGAATTCACTCGCACAAAATGTAAACATAGATTTCCGAACTACACGGCTCCGGATTTGAAATGTCACAAAACCAATTTCACGGCTTTCGCGGTAAGCAGAATTACCAGATAAAGATTTGGATTTAGATTACCTATTTAGTTAATTTGGATCGTTATTAATCCAGATCCAAGACATAATTCTAGATATGAATTGAGTAACCCAAAGAAAAAGAAAAAACCAAAAAGGAACAAAAATTGTAATACATGTTATTACCTCTTTACGATCAATTATCTTGTTTCATCATCACGACAGATGACACACCTCTAAACGGTACCCATTCATGTCGGATACCGTGTCTGCCTTAGAGTACTATATCATCATCAAAAATCCTAATCCTCTCACTAATGTGTTTCTTCTCTCATCCAATAAAATGTAACATAAAAAAAATAAAAAATTTAGGCTTCTATTTATAATTAAAATTGAGCTTCTGGGTTTTGGTCCGCAAGCTAAGCCCATCAGTTAGGATATTGGGTCTGCATCTGTTACAAATCTATCTTGTTATATCATATTCTTCATCAAGATATATAACATACCAGATGATCACCTTTATAAGTACCTGGTTTATTATAGCGTTTGATGATATTAAAGCATGCTACTCCTCAAGTAGGACACTATGACCAACTCCGGTTAAGGTAACTAAAAAATTCTTTACAGTAATCTTAAAGTGGATCGGCTCAATAAATATTCTCCAACATATATATCTATATATTAATTCGTTATCCAATGTCAATGACCTATGAAACGGGAACAGTCACCCCCTAATCCCACTAAAAATACCTCTACTCATGGTAAATAAAAAAAAATTATATGCACGATTTCAACTAAAATTTTAATTTTGTTCCTCCGAATTCAACCTAAAATTTTAATGATGTAATTTTATTTTCCCTAAAAAAAATCCTGAATCCACCTATATTTAAAGCACATTCCTCGTGAAATAAACCCAAAATTGGGCCTACAAAATAGATGCACCTTGATGCTACCTCATAATTAAGCCTAGAGCCACTAACATTCGAAACCGAACAAACCCTACAGTTCAATTCGATTTGATTTGATTCATTGATTTTTTAATTTTTATTTACACTCCTAATATAACAGTTTATAGGTGACCTCAAAAAAAAAAAAAAAAAAAACTCTTCTATGAAGCCACTACACGTTTGTAGGCTCTCAATCTTAAGCGGATCACCAATGTACAGCTCCACCATGGGAGTTCAAAATGCTTTACAATTGCTTGGCAGGGTTGGCCAATAAGATACTTTGTAAACGAAAGATTCATACGCCCCCACAGAACAAACACTGTAATCTCCTAGGCACCAATCAGGTACGTGCTTAAAGCAAAAAAAAGGTTTAATGTGGTATTAAGGAAGGCGGACGAATGCTTCCTCCATAAATATCATAGGAGCAAGACATCTTATCCGAAAACATAATGCAAAAACACGAGGTGAGTGGAGGACATGTGAATCAACAAGTCACAAAGGCCTCCATTTGCAAGATAGACATCTAATTAACAATGGCATTCTATGGAATAAGTTGACAACGGAGAACAGACCACCTTTTTTAGAACTGAAAATCAGACTCAGCCAGCACTAATGACCATTTTCCATGTGGGCATGACTGGCTATGTAACCCTATATCATCCAGGGGTCGGGCTCCTACTGAGTAAACAAACATCATGCCCTTCAGGAATCTTAAGCGTCCAAGATTCGGATAACCAAAAAGTTAAAGTTGTAAATGGATTTATGAGATTAACTTGGGTTGATTTTAATTCAATTGGTTACCAGGAGTCAAATTGTCTCTTGAGTCTTGACTAACACCACAACCAGGCCTCTCGGTTGGTATATATATATATAGAGAGAGACCTTCATAGCTCCAAAACCACATCTCCTCGCAACTGACCAGTTTCTATATTGTGACCTGGATTTACACTACAGTATGTCCTGCGCCATGAGCCGTGTCCAAGGCGATGATTCTTGGTCTCTGAAGTGCGAGCTGAGAATCTTGGAAGCCAGGAATGTGGAGCTGAAGCATTCTTCAGAGCTCTTTGTCAGATGCTACCTCTCAGGCGGTAACAATACAAGGGTTCCGATAAACACCCAACAAATCTCATCCGAGTCGTCCCACACGCTTCACTGGGGCGAGTGTTTCTCATTAGAGTGTTCCGGAGACAGCAACTTCATCGAAACACTGAGGCACGAAAAGGTCGTCTTGGAGCTTCGACGAAGAAGCGCAAAGAGGTCAGTTTTCAAGACATTCAGGAGCTCTAATCTAATCGGGACAGCACAAGTTGCATGGAAGACAGTTTTCGAGTCCGCTGACATGAAAATGGAACAGTGGTTCCCATTGGCGCTCAAAGATGGAGTGGTTGCTGAAGGGTTCAAGCCTCCGATGTTACGTGTAGGAATGAAGATACAAGCAGCCTCAACGATGAAGGAAGGTCAAAGAGAGAGGAGTCGCAGGCTGAGGAGTTGGGATGAATGCGGGTGTAAGTATGGTGGATGTTGTTGCGTAGATGACGATCTTTTTCTTGTGTTAGGTGCTTCCATGTTTGAAGCCTTGTAGCGCATAATTCTCGGGTCTACTTATAGTGCTCTACCTCACAATGCGATTGAAGAGGTTTCGTATGAAGTCCAGAATTAGTAATAATTAGTGACCAAACAAGTTGACATCCCGAATGAACCATCAGCTGAACTTATCCCAACTGACGAATGGGGTTCCAATACATGAGAAATTTATTTTTCCTCTCATTATCATTTTCTTAAAACTAAATAAAGGATGGTAGTGTTGCGAGCACGAAACGACGTCGTTTATAGCATAAAATGATGTTGTTTTATGCACTGTCATCTAAAACGACGTCGTTTATAACATAAAACGACGTCGTTTTGTGCTCACAGCAAAGTGCTGCGCAGATCTCTTTCCGTAGGGTAGTTACTCCTACCAGAATTTCATTGTTTTTCAGGTGCGGGTTTTCGGGGTTTGAGAGGAATCCGAAAATATATTTCGGGTGAGGTTTCGAGAAAAAGTAAAAAAAAAAAAAAAAACCTTTGAGGTAGTTTCGGAATACTTTCCGTTGTGCTTTCCAATTCCAGATAAGTGGAGGGGAGAAAGAGGGAGTAGCTTTTGGGGTACTTTGCGGTTCTTTAAAAACTTTTCAATATTTATTGGGATAAAACTCAAAAGGGGCCCTGAACTATCACCGTTTACCCAATTGCGGTCAGAACTACCACGATTTCCAAAATGGGTGCAATGAAAAAAAAATTGACTCACTTTCTAAATTAAAATGTACCATTACATTCCGAATCTAATATTATTATAAGACTTAGATTTGTGTGCAAAAATTATGTCATTTGATTACCAAAAAACATCGTTTTTTTTATGTGTGCAAAATGATATAATTTATTTTGATAACCAAACGATGTAATTTTCACACACAAATCTAAGTATTATCATAATATTATGTTAGAAATGTGATGGTAAATTTTATTTTAGAAAATCAGTCCAATTTTTTTTTCATTGCACCTTTTTTGGAAATCATGGTAGTTCTGACCGCAATTGAGTAAGCGGTCGTAGTTCAGGGCCCCTTTTGGGTTTTTCCCCTATTTTATTCCGTATCTTTTAAAGGTTTCTTAAAAATAATAAATAGGTGTGTTTTGGGCATTCTAAAAAATTTATAATTTGAGGATGTGTCGGATTTTTTTCAAGTTTTTTGAGAGAAGGTTTCTGGTTAAATTTTTTGAAGAATTAAAAAAAATAAAAATATGATGGGTTACGTACAAATATTGAGTATTTTGTACAGAACTGGTCCCAATTTTTGCGAGGTCCGGTGCAAAATGAACTTTAAGGTCTAAATTATTAAAGAATAATATTAATTTTATAAAAAAAGGGACGGTGGGCTCTATTTTATTAAATAGGAAGCAAAATGCCTGCTTCGTGGCAATTACAAGAATGGAAGGGAACATGTATCTGACTTCCAAATACACGTTAAAAACTGAATAATACAAACACAAAGTTTAATCTTTACAAAACACAATATAATAGGCATACCAAAAACCTATTTGAATAATAACAATCTTGTTGAGTTTTTTGAAACAAAGTCTTCAATCAAATCTTCATATGCAACTTTCTCCGAGTGATCATTTTCAATCGCTAGCAGCGCCAATCCATTATGTCTCTCCTATGACATTGAAGATCGCAAATAAGATTTCAAAAGTTTTAATTTAAAAAACTTCTTTCCGCAGATGCAACAGCCACAGAAATAGTGAGTAGTATTCTATAAGCAATAATTGCACTAGGAAAACAATTCATATGTTTCAGAAATTGTAAAATATGAATGGCACGCATATCTTTCTCAAGCAAAAGATCCATAAGCAATTTCAATTCCACATACAACTCATTAGCATCAACATCATTACAATCACTGTTTTTAAGTGCAACTTCTAAAGCATCACAAGAAGACTTCAAACACACGTCATCCAATTCATTTAACTTTGTAGAAGTAAATAAAAATCCAAATATTTTTTCATAGTCTTCATATTGCTCAAATCTCCTATTAAGCGAACTAATAGCTCGATCAACCATACACAAGAAGTAATTAATTCTAAATGCATCTTCAGTAGATTGTAATTCAACCACTGCAGGTTCATCATGCGAATTTTCATTAAAATATTTTTTTCTTCGTATTTGCCGCCTATGAGGTAATAATAGGTTAATATCTAATTCAATGGCAATTTTTTTAGCTTCTTTAACTGCACTCGAAAAACCAACATCTCTATATCTCTCAAAAAAAGAAATCAATCCTTTAATTATATCAATGGCTACATCAATAAGCATATCTATAGACTGTACACTCTTACTAACTGAATTAACATAATTTAACATGTCATACCATATTACTATAGCCACTAAAAATTCAAAATCTCCAAGTTCATTTTTAGCTAATGATTTTGCTTCACTTTTTATTTTAGAGTCATAATCATTTTTAGACACTTGAAGTAAAGCCTCTCTTATATCCACAATTTGAAATCTAATTGCTCTAACACTATTGACACGACTTTCCCAACGAGTAGATGATATTGATTTAAGTGTTAAACCTTTCACATTATCTTTTAAGATTTGCCAGCTTTTAGTCGAATGTGCAAATATAGTATAAATTCGTTGTATGACTCCAAAGAAATCTCTAGCCTCACTACAAGTATTATAAGATTCAAACTATGAGCACAACAAGGAGTATAAAATGTTCTACAATTAATATCTAAAATTTTTTTGAACTCCCTGATGTCTTCCTTTCAAATTGGATCCATTATCATATTCCTACCCTTGCACATTGTCTACATCAAGATCAAGTGACTTCAATTCCTGTAATAAAACATCAAAAAGTTCTTGCCCTGTTGTATCATTAACATTTATGAATCCCAAAAATGATTTCTCAATCACAACAGAACTGGAAGTCACATCAACATACCTCAAAATCAAAGACATCTATTCCTGATGACTAACATCAGGAGTACAATCTAAAATAACAGAAAAGTACTTTGCTTGTCTTATCTTTTTGACAATTTCAGATCTATACAGGAAGCAAACAAAAATATCAACTCATGTTGAATTTTATGACCAAGATAGTGAATGTGAATGTCATCATTTGTAATGCGTCGAACATGCTGTTGTATAATTGGATCAAACTTAGCTAACATTTCAATTAAACCTAAAAAATTTCCATTATTATTTTCAAACAATCTTTCTTTAGTACCATGAAATGCTAAACTATGTTTCGCAAGAAATTTCACAATACAGATTATTCTCAACAAAACATTTTTCCAATGATCCTTTTCTTTTAAGTTATTTTTGAGCTAAACGATCAATAGTTTTATTTACATTTAATGAACGCAATTCATACCAAGTAGCCCAATTCTTTTTATGTTCTAAGCCAACTTCATATTCTTGAAGTCGAACCACTACATGAGTCCAATCCGCATAACCTTTATTAACTAATCCACCTTTAACATACCCCATTTTAAATATTTTATAACAAAAACAAAACACTTTATCAAGCTCTTTTGAATAAACAAGTCAATCTCTATCTTGAACTTCACCATTATCTAAAATTCTAATATATAAGTCTAATACAAATCACATTCCAAACTTATTTTAGGCCCTTTTTGAATAGACTTCTCTTTTAGGATTCTTTAACGCTAAAACATCAATCATTTTAGAATCAAGAGCATCCCAATATGAAAACTTTAAGACTCATTATCATTATCATCATCATTCAGATTCTCAATACTAGTCCTACTATCAAGGGGATGTATGGAATCACTATCTTCATTATCATCCTTTCTATTATTATCATCAATATCACTATGATTATACGCAAAATGTTCATCATCACTAAAATTTTTATTTTACTCATTGGTAGTCTCATTAGCATCCAATGTTCTATTAATATTTTCACTTTCTAAAGAAGCTTGTAATTCTTTTACAACAAATTTACCAAGAGCTCCTTGTTTCTCATTACCAGACTCAAATTTTCTAATTCTAGAAGACATCCAAACACAACAACAGAATAAAAAAATTGAACAAATAAACCTCAATCGGCCTGTCTTCGGGCTCCAATCTTAGGAATGTAAATCTGATAAAAAAGTAAATTTAAAAATTAGATACTCAAACCGGAAACAATAACTGAACAAAAATATTAACAATTTAAATTAGATACTCAAGCCGGAAACAACAACTGAAACTGAATATCAACAACATTAACAGTTCGAATCAGATAATCAAGCCGGAAACAACAGTTAAACAACAACCAACAACATTAATAATAATCTGTTACGAATCTGAAACAGAGTTATATTGAGATATAGTAAAAACATAAATTAAAAATGTAATAAAAAAGCTTTATTTACCTGACAGATTGAAGGCCGAAGGCTCAGCTATGAATCTGAAAAGGAGATAGATCTAGAATGAAAAGAAGCAGCTCGCAGTCAAGAGTTGTGATTTGTGTAGGTCAACTTTGCTTTTCTTCTAATCTTCTTTCACCGTTTTTCTGATTCTATTGTAGTCGTATGTCGTCGGTCGTAAGGTTGTTATTGTCACATTGATTTCTTCGATCGGTCGTCTTTGATTTTTTCTCATAGGTAGGGCTTTCTAATTTCTCGATATGTGTTTTTTTTCTTCCGTTTCTTTAATTTTTGCAAACTGAGGCGTGAGGCTGAAACAGGACTGGACAGGAGGCCTTATGAGCTGGAGTTGGAGGCCTTCCCGAGCTGGAGGCCTAGCCCTAATTTTGTTCATACATGTATATACGGTTTAGGTTGGGTTTTAAGGGTACATTTTGAGTAAATGTTGATGATATAAAATATTTATTTGTTATAAAAATAGAAATATTTAATTTAAATTTAAATAATAATGTTTAGGATCATCTATAAATATAAATAATTAGTGGCCAATACTTTTAGGATTGTTTTGGATTTGTTCGCATGTTTTACGTACCTCCTATATACATTTTTTGTAAATGTGGCTACGTTGATTGGCCAATAGTTTTAGATTTATTCGCATCAATATGATTTAGAAGAAGATACGAAAGTGACTACGGTGCATAAATCAAGTTTTGTCATAAAATTTATTCAGATTTAGACATGCAAGCTGCACCAAATTTTAAATGCTCATAACTTTCAATTCTAAACATTGCTGAAAGCCTGTAAGTAGTGGTTGGAAAAATTACAATGTCATCTTTCAAATGGATGTAGACTCGTGTCAAAATTTCATCCAAGCTGTTCGAAATTGGCGAAACAATTTTTTTCGTTTTTGTAGTACGAGTCAGACTAGTATTTGGGCTTTGAGCATGAACTTTTTAATACAATCTCTAATCTTATCAGGAGTAGAAATCCTAATTAGTAGCTGCAGACCAATTGGATATTATATAAATTATAATTAATTCTTCTTCTTTTTTCAGTATTCCCGCTTGTCGACTAAATCACATCGATTGCTAAGATGCAACATCCTGAACGGTTGTAGTCAGATCACCAACGTCTCCTCTATCCAAATCTAAATCATATCTCATCGAAAGATCGGAAACACACAAAATTCTATCATATGCTCTATCCGTACAGATACCAGGATCCGTCTATAAACCCGCGCAACCTAGGTCCCAGCCGTCTAAGTAATGCAACGTTACTTCTATATTTAATAACCTGTTCTCCAAAAGAAGTTTGCTTCTCTAGATTGTGGAGAAGAAACCCTAGGACAATTAAAAATAAGGTACTGATATTGCTTTAATTTTTCCATGAGTTGGTGCAACAGTGTTGCAGGACAGGTTCTGAGATAGGATAGAAATTGGAAGTTTAGGGACGGAGAAGAGTTGGGAAGAAAAGCTAAAGAATAAGAGTAGCAGCTAACGAAGACGATCAGAAGAGAAGAGAAGTCGACGGTGAGAATTTAGGGCTTTTTCATTGATTACCTCCCACTATTTCTTCTACAAGCCTATATATCACTAAATTATAAAATAACAATTCCATCCTCATAGTTTGTCTTATAGTAAATATAGCCCCTATGTAATATTCCATCCCCCTTAAAAACGACCTTGTCCTCAAGGCCAACATTATCATCATCACAATTCCAGCTACATGCTCAAGTATAGTAATCATAAGCTGTCCAAATTACTATCCATGTTACCATGAAGTGTGTGTGACTTGAGTAGAAAGAATTCAGTGGATTCCCACCCTCTTGCTGATATTGAATGACTTTCACATCGCCTTTGTATTGAGCATCAACCTGTACTTTTTCTCTAAAGATGATCCAAGAAGTAGGAGCCCAATCTATGTTCTCCACAAAGAAGATAAAGTCAGCATCTAGGATATATTTCCTCCAGCCCAACCTGTCGTTAGCAGCTCTATCAATAGCTCCTATAACAGCCATACTCATAGTTTCCTTTTGAGGCCATGTCTTTTTAATAGACCCCAAAAACTTGTCTTCGAATGTGATCTTGAAAGCGCATTCTTCATCAGGTGATGTACAGAATTCAGGCACCAAATTAGTGAGCAGTCGTAATATGTTACCTTGCTTATTTCTAACAAGTAGTAGGTAGGTATGCTCAACCAGCTCATTCTCAGTTTCAACATAATTGGAATGCTTTCCGATGCCAATCAATTTAAGAAAAGCAGTAAAAATGCTCACTGTCAAAATTAGGTCTGCTGTAATAACTACATTCAGTAGCTTCTCTTGCAATTTGAATCCAACAACCCCAGAAAATATCATGCTCACCAGCTGGCCAAGCAATACAGCTTCTGCCTCAACATCTTCAACACACGAGCAAGCTCCTCCAAGACCATCATTAATGGTAACCAAACATTTTTTTGAATAGCAGTTACTTATGTACACCAGCTCCACTAGATGAGATGATACAAATTTTTTCCACAATACTGTATCAAAACCATGTCCATACTCAAGTTCATGTGGTAGTGGAGGAGGTTTATCTAACTTAATATGCTTAGAATCAACACCTTGAAATCCAACAAAATTATAACTAGTGCAGCTCAGTTTCAAGGAAGCAGCAAACTGGGAAGATACATCCACTGAAGCATTTTTACAAACACCTAGCATGCACTATCTCAATGCGGACTTCAAACCATGGCTAGGCAGCGGCAGCACCTCAACATAATCATCCATTTTAACAGAGGAATAACTATATTGTGGATTATACTATACTTATCAACAACCAGCACAGGAATGAAAGATTAGAGAACACATTTCTTTGCAGTTAACGTATCTTCTTTAGTGATGTTCCCTTTAGCAGCTATCTCAATATCTGACTTCGTGAAGTTAGTTGGTCTTGTCACCTTCATTAACTCACCAGCAAATAATTTGCTAGTTGAGCGATATGCTTGTAGCTGCCCGCTATCGAAATGATCATTGAGCTTAGGGTCGAGCGGTAACAGAGGAGGCTTATCTAGCCTAATTCCTACATATTTAGTATGCTTAGACCCACTATAACAACATTGATCTCCCTTCTCGACTACCAACATGTGAATGAAAAATCACTTGAGCATTTTGACAAATAGTTGGCGTGCAGACATTTTTCATAATTTTCAAGCCATACATAGGAGGTAGCAAATACGGATCTGCATACTTTCACCAGCCAAAATAACCAAATAAGGATTATTAGATGTAATACCTTGAACATTTAACTTCTTCATCATGTCCTTGCTCTCATATAGTGTAGTTTCAGAATCAGTGAACTCGGTATGCTCAGAGCTGGCTTCCTCGGTGGTCTGGAGTGGTATAGGAGAGTAGATATGTGATTCCACTTCCTCCATTTCATCTGTCATACCCATTTCATCAGTGGCACAATCAGCGAGGGCGGCGACGTTGGAGTTGGAGGTTGAAACATGAGTTTTATTTTTTCCATCTGAAGTCTGCTTTCTCTTTGGATTCACTCCATCTCAAGTCTATTTTCTAACTAAAAACTGCGAATGAGTTCCTCAAGCTTGCATTGAAGATTGGGATCCATTCACTCTCGATGAAAGAAGCACCAATGTTGCAGGATAGGTTTTGAGATAAGGTAGAAATTGGGAGTTTAGGGACGGAAAAGAGTTGGGAAGAGAAGTTAAAGAATAAGGGTAGCAGATACTCGGTCCGTCCTCTATTACATATCGTGTAAGGTTTTTTTTTTTTTTTTGCAAAAGGGATGCTTGCATTGAAGAAGAGGATGAGAACAAACAGATTGAAAAGGAAAAACGAACTACAGAGAAAAAACAAACGAGCACATCTAGGCTAGGTTAAAAGATGATCCAAGTTGATAGCAGCTGCCCATGAATTGTTAAAACCAGATGATTTGATGTGCTTGATAACACCGAGCTTGAGGACGGATTAAGGTGAAATTAATGCTAGCGGTTGAACAAATTTAATGAATGTGTGGTTAATGTTTTTATAAAAAAATTCGTGCAGAAAGTAAAATTGGTACATGATTACTGGTGGGGAATGTATTTTTTATTGAATATGATAATGAAGTGATTAATGTTTGACATTTTAAAGTAGTTTTTGACATCAAATACGCATTGAAAATTGTTAAGTGATATGTAAAAATTGACAAAAAAATTCGGTTAAGTGACATGTAAAAGAGGACAGAGAGAGTAACAAAGACGAACAGAAGAGAAGAGAAGGGAAGTCTAAGGTGAGAATTTAGGGCTTTTTCATTGATTACCTTCCACTATTTCTTCTAGTACAAGCCTATATATCACTAAATTATAAAATAACAATTCCATCCTCATAATTTGTCTTATAGTAAATACAACCTCTATATATCAGTCCCATGATAACAGTGAGGTTGTTCCAATCCTTAAGTTCATGGAACAGCAGGTCCTGGCTGAATCTGGTGTTGAAAGTTTGACAAGTGTTCCTTGTTGTGCATTGTCCTCAAGCGTTTCGTAAAGGCAGCTAACAGAACCAACAGTGTGGGAAAATTGATCCCAGGGTGGACGGTGGTATATACTCTGGTGACAGAAGGCCACGCCCAGAGCTGGTTGAAGCCGCTCGGGGAGCAACCAACCGTTCTCATACATGAAGTGAGCTGTGGCTACAAACCTACCGTTACTAGAGACTGAATCACAGTGCAATCTTGATATCATGTCACATAAACCCAGATGGGTAGTCGTAGTTTTTAAGTAAAGTATAATCAAAGTGTGTTCACTGGAATGACAGGCCACATTTGAGGACGGATTGGTGGATGAGGCAATAGAAAGAAACCACAGCATGACCAACGAGGCTACTGATGTTGGAGATGCTGCCTGCTGGTGCATGTCGCATCATACTGACTCATTTCAGCCAAAGATACCCCAAAATACCAGTATTTTACGAGGCACACATTCATAAAACTTGCATTACTTTTTGATATGATGAATTTGAAGATGTTGAAAATACTGTAACAGCTACACGAGACCTCAAATGCATATGCTTCTTGTAACGATTTAGTTTAATATTAGATTTTGATATTTGCTTAGGCAACTGTCCTGTTACAATCACCATGAAAATAACAGAATATGTAAAATCCGAGTGAGGCTGACCATGGTGTGTAAAATTAAGAGTGACTAGAGATTGTGATCCAGCGCAATTTCAGATGAAAGAGCTCAAAGAAATGAGCTTCCCAAGATCACATAAGCATCCTCACTTTCGGTTTTACAGGGACTTAAATTCTGAGCTTACTTATGCCTAAGAGAAAAAAAATGGTGACTTCTGCAGGTTGTGAATCATATTCAGATCATGCATTCCCAAAATCAAACTGACTAAATGGTGATCCTTGTGACATCACTATACTAAAACTATAATTGTAAGTATGAATAATTCTTGAGTGTTGTCTAACAATCTCAAAGTTTTGGGTTTGAGTATTGCTGTTACCAATATGCTTGAGTTACACATAAGTTGATTTGTTGTGAGTATGACGCCATTATCAAGGTGTAAACAGCAAGGGTGAAGCTCCTTTCACGCAATCGAACCGCCTAGTGGAACTTTGCTGTACAAAAATATATTATGAGTACAAAAATTAAAAATATATTACTTGTACACTAAATTATAAACGGTTTGATATGTACCTTGTTGTCCACCCAGTGGAACCGCTCTGGTCTCTGTACCAGTGGTCAGCATCCAAGAAGCATTTTTGGTTCAATTTTGGTAACAATAAGTTCATTTCATGTCCCACGTGAGTTTCTATAAAAAGGACATCATGTATTGTTGAGTGTCTAGCAATCGAACATGTTTGGGAACCTCCCTGAAGTTTTATACCACACCAAGAGGAATAAGTCATCTCACATGGATCATTATCCACAATAATTTGATATTTACTTTATTATCACCACTTCAGCTTTTTTATTGAAAAAAAAAATTCTGTGAACAGGTATGAAAGACCATAAAGGGATAACGGAACATTATGAGAAACTATTGAATTGTCACAACAGCAACTGTTTTATTTTTCTTGTTCAAACTTTTGTTCAGCACATTCTACCTAAAACAGAATTGGAAAAAAAAAAAAAATTAGCCTCTTGGTAACAAGTACAAAATTTCGGAGTCGCACGCAAGACCGGTGAAAATGTCTTCCTGATTTCTCAATTCTTAGCAATTGATCAAATGAAGCGGACAACTTGTATGCCAAATGAGGCTTCACGATTAGATAGCTTCAGTTTTTGATACTCGAAATATTTACATCTTCAGGATGTTCAGCTTCGCTGTCTTTTCGGAATCCTAGTTCCTCTATGTCTTGCTTGGCCATCAGGTTCCTGAAAAATACATGAATCAAGATGACTAGACTTTATTTACCACTACAAGAAGTTAGTTACTTAATTTTCTGGCAATGAAATACGACACAGAATTCCCATATTTTTAGATTCAGATGATAGTTTATGCAATTTGTATACAGGATGCCTGCTCTGTTAAAAATGTAATGCATTTTTGGTCGCACAACATAACTTCACCGAAACATAGGGCATGCTTGTGGATCATAAAAATATCAGAAGGATGAAGAGTATATTTCATGTATCCTAATGGACCACGGGTATTCACTTACTTTGCCATCCGACACTCCAAATATTTTTTTGAGAAGAGTCTGCACTTATCGGACTTGTGACCGCATGATTTGAGGCAACTGATGTACTCTTTCTTTTCCTGAAAGTGAATAAATTATGAATGAGAATGATGCAGGTTCAAGCATTGCATATGTAAATAATTCCATGAAGCATTTCTCATCGTACAAACGGTGTTGGGACTAAGCTAATATAATGAAACAGTAAAGATGCATCACCAAGTCACATTCATGATTATGATCCAGCGGAAACACTCCTTTCTCTGGCGGGACAGGTCTCGCTCCTCTGTTACCGCCAAAGGCTCCACCTAATATGTAAATTGAACAATTATGTCAGCAAATTGATTTTGTTCAAGACAGTTTGCCACATGTTTACCATAATGGCATTAGTGTTCCCCATATGCATTTATTTCTATGGGCAGGTTAGTCAAGCTTTTTTACAGATTCATACTCTGGTGCAAAGACAGGAGCCCAAATTGTTTATTTGTCACAGTTGGGGACATCTGAAACTCATTTATGCAACAAAGAGAGATTTTACAATAATTTTGAGAAATCATTGTTTTCATAATCATCATTATTACCTCTTACAAAGATTTGACAAATTTGAATAAGGCACAGCAACAGGCTTATTGTGAGAATCTTTTATATATTACTTACATAAGGATCTTTACAACCCTATTTAATCAACTGAAATAATACAAATGTGACCAAATAAACTATAGAGATATTCAGCAGCATTCATTACGGTAATATGCCATTTCATTTCTCTGTTCCGTTAACTTCCCATCTAGTTGAGTAATCACATAAGAAAATGAATCAAGAATCTACCCGCACTCATCTGATGTTGTTTGTGATGTAGCAGTGCGGATGTTGATTCTCTGCTGCCAGTCCTGCTATTGCCTAGTTTGAGAGGATGGATCTGTCAGAGTAGTTTCCAGAAATGCTTTGAGGCAGATTGTGTCATAGTATCCTCACTAGTAACAATTTCATCCCTTATGACAATATATATATATACAGGCATCAAATACTGTTAATATTCCTTCTACTCTGGAAAGTAGAAACGAAATGCATTGACTTATGAAATCTACATAGCATGTCACATGATATGAATTGAATCTGCCTCGTGCCTCAAACATTAAAATGCAGTAGCGAAAACCAGACTGTAAAAATCAAGAAAAGCAAAGCATATCATCTTATTTTATCACGACTACTCACAGACATAATCCACAATATCAGAGATGAAATTGAGACGAGTGTTACAAACATCACCAGCAAACTACCATTTCCTGATTGGAAGCCTAAAATGAAGGTAGTTAACACCAGTTCAAAAGTCACCTGCCCCAAACAATAATCTTATTCATCTGTTTAACTTTCCCTAACCCACAGATCATAATGAAGGTAATGGTGCACCAGTCCCTAATTTCCACTAAAGCTGGTCACCTACATAGATGAGGACAAACTGACCCACACTTGACTTTCAACAGAAAAACCCCATCTTACCAAGGCCGGCTATTAGGCTGTGCAACCGGATCGATTGCTCAGGGCCCCAAGTGGACAAAGCCCCCAAACTCAGACTAAGAGGAGGCGACCCTCACAGATACCTTCGACTTCTATGCCCCTAATCCAGGCGAAGTGTCTTCCGGCACACTTGGCAGCCGCCCTTCGCAGACTTTTTCCTCTTCCCACCGGAGCAACTCCTAAGCAGTGAGGCTGTAAACCCTAAATTAACTTTTCGCAAATAAATTTTAGTAGGCTCAACCACATTGGAATTTTCATGCTAGAAATTAGAAAATTTATTTATTGTATTTTTGTATAAAAAGTTAAATAATAATAATTCATATGGGATGAGTTAGTTAGTTTAATTGCATTATAATTTGCTTAATTTATGATTTAATATTTTTCACTGAAAATTTGATAGATTAAAATTAAATAAAAAATGAACATAATTGTATAGTATGATTTAGAGGAAATTTAGGAGGAGAAAATACATACAAATTTAGGAGAAAATTAAATTATATTTTTTCTTTAAAGTTTTTTTAACTCTAACCAACAAAAAAAAAGATTATAATGTTGAAAGATCTATCATTTTCTTTTATTTCTAGTCTTAAACCAAACATAAGGAGTAAGGATTGTATTGCGATACACTTCTTGAAGTAAACTTTTCTCTCAACATAAGATTGTCGATTGATTATACTCTATTTCTTGGCAAATAAAGTAATGGCTGCGGCTGAAACAGTTGAAAAACATACCTATCTGCTACCTCTACCTCAACCTCAACCGCTGCCACTATAATGGTTTTAAAAATGTAAAATCGAACATCAAAATTAAGCCATCTCCTACACATAATGTTAATTAGGAATTCAATTGATGCTAGATGGCTATTGGTATCAGATTTAGTGAGAGTGAGGGGAGGCGATATGGGACGTGCTGGCCACGGTCGAAAATTGCGCAAGAAAAACTTGAAATATGTTGAAGATAAGAAATATCGCCAATCCTACGAGCTCTCTGTTTCGACTAGAATACTGAAAAATGTAGTTGTTGTAGCTGCCAGAAAATAAATGGTGAAATAGAAATCCATTAAAAAACCGTGAGATTTGTTATTATATATATGTATCTTCGGATCATGATAATTTCTGGCCAAGCAATTACAATCTTAACAAAGCTACTATTTTGAGTTAGTGAGCAGCAATATTCGATTTAATATAAGCAATTAAGCTGAAAAAAATTAAATGACCAAAAGTGAAATAACTAATATCTTCATTAATAATATCGTATGACAATCAATAAAATATTAACATTTGGCGATAGGATTGGTTATTGAAATATAAAACTATGTAGTTTAGAGTACTATAGTAAGGTGGATAATTTGATTTTTTGTTCTGAATGTTAATCTTTCTTACAAATAATATAAACTACTCTTTCAGATGAGTCGACTCAGTTCAGAATAAGACTTCGATGTCAGGCGCAATGCGAAACATTAGAGAATAATTAAGAAGGTTCACAAGCACTAAGAATCATTCGAAGATGAGACAAAGTTGTTCAATATAATCAAAAGTTCAAGGAAGACTGATCGAAGCGGAAATACATGATAGAGCACGACTTTAACATCAAGAGACCACCGAGAAAAAATTAAAATTTAGCGCTAAGAGGGAGTGTTGAATATCAATGTCTTATTAGATTAAAGTGAATCAGCCCATGAAGCTAGCCTAAGAAAAGTACAAAAGAAGACCAGAAGAAATAGTCAGAGAGAAGTGAAAATACGAGAAGAGTATGGAGCTTTCTAGAATCCTATGTAGAGTTTAATTTAAGAGAATATTTTAGTAATATGCCAAGAAATTGTGGAGTCATAATTATTAGACGTTGCATGCAATACATCTCAACAATCCATTTTCTTTTGAAAATAGTATAAATACCTTAAGTATCTTCATTGGTAATCTATTCAATTAATATTTATTTCCATTTTAATCATCTTTTTAGATTTTTATATAAATAATAATCAAATATAAAAGATTACAAATAAAATTAGTATTCAAATTTCATATCTTTAGTAGATATATATATATATATATATATATATATATATCATTTTTTTCATATTAATAAAAATAGACACAAATATCTTTTTACACAGGGACTTGAATTACACCGAGACGGTCCTGCCACAGACCATAATGAAGGTAATGGTGCATGAGTCTCTAATTTCCACTAAACCTGGTCACCTACATAGATGAGGAAACTGACCCACAATTGACTTTCAAAAGAAAAACCCCCTCTTACTATCTTATCCGTCCAAACACAGAAAATCAATAGCCAATTTCGGTTGTTTTTTAGCAAAACTTTGCACACCAAAAAATCAATGTCAAAAATTCGATAATAAACATAAAAAAGTAAGGAACTGAAAAGTGATTCCGAAATTGAACCCAACTTCGAAAAGATATGATACGACGAAGAGGGGAGATCCAGGGTTAGTCGTTGGTTGATTGGTCTGTTGAGAATCCCTTTGATATGAACCGAATTGAACCAAATCAATTTAAAGTGATTTAGTTAAATAATAATACGAATCGAAAAATTGATTGCATTTGACAAATTTAAATATGAACCAGCAGCATCACAATTCACAACCTTAATTTGGCCTCTGTCTGAGGTCGAGCTTTGTGTTTAGTGCAGTGGCGTATAATTACTGTAAAATGACTCTCAAATTCGCAGTCCACCCCGAACATAAAAAAAAAATTCAAAAATAAGAACAATCACGATATGTAATAATCACGGCAGCTCTTAGTGTTGCCAAAAACCAAACTACGAGCCTCTCTCGCACAGTTCAAATGGCCCTTGTCGAGTGCCAGACCCTTTCCACTCTCTCCCTCGGCCTCAATTTTTCCAATCTCTCATGGCTCAATTTGAAAGGCAACGATTTAAGGTTTGGTGAGTGATGACGCTTAGGAAATTTGCAGCACAGATCAGTTATGCAGCGTGACCTAAAATAAGGCCCAGCCCAACTCATTTGGATCTAGTGCTCCGCTTTAATTTATTGTGCGGATCAAAACGACGTTGTTGTGTTTGTTTGCTGACTGCTCAGTAAATTTACATATCAAAACTTCGTCATTCTAAATTGAGCAGTCAGCAAACAAATAAAACGACGTCATTTTAGGCCGCACAGCAAATTGCAACGCAGCACCAGATCCTATTCCGTGGTAATAATTGAGCAGTCAGCAAACAAACAAAACGACATCATTTTAGGCCGCACAGCAAATTGCAGCGGAGCACCAGATCCTATTCCGTGGTAATAGATTGACGACCTATTACCACGCTCTGTAGTACTCTGTACTTTACCAATTACGATGGTCGTATTCACCACGTTTGTGAAACGTGATGAAAACCCTAAAATAAGCATGTTAATAAATCCCAGTTTGTAGTAGCATGATTTTATAAAACTAAAATTAATTGTCGACTAAACAATATATTAAACGTGTCATTTTTGATTTTTCAAATATAAATGTGTCACGCACGTGATGTGGTGGACATGTTGCTGCTAAAAATTAGTAATATCTTATATGATACCTCGGCTAAAAGAAGAAGAAAGACAAGGAATTTACATGTCTGCCTATGCATAACACGATGACCAGGTGATGCAGTTTCAATTTATACTGATGGATTATCTTCAACGTTGTACCTCTGCTACATCGACGCAAGTTTTATTTCCTTAACTTTGAGGATCAACCTCATACAATTATGTTTCACGGGCTTTGATGTGAAGCATTGTAGCCCATTTTCTTGAAAGGTCATGAATTATGATCTCGAGCATCAATCGGCTTCAAATGAATCCGTCAAAAGCAGACAAAAGTGGAGGCTAGTAGTTCTTACTTGTAAGAAAATAATTGGACCGAAAAATACACTTTATATTAGCACCAACAAGAAATATCTACTACTCACTAGGTAGCTTAATGTGTGCACTTAACCAGCATTGATGCATTCAATTCACATGAAAGCTCCATTTCACTTGTACCTGCTTTGTTTCAATAAGATTGTTGTGAATTGTTTTCTTCCAATTTCTTTTCCTTTTCCTTTTTCTAATTCCATCTCTCTACCTATGTGGTTACGCACTTTATTTAACTCTCGTGAGATAGCCAGAAAAGGGCATTATTTGTTATGGTTGTAAGTGAGCCCCATATGAACCCTCTTCGGCTTTTGAGACACATAGGTATGTTTTATATGGATCATATTGCCACAGCTGCTAGCTAGCCAGCAGCAGGTATATATTCTCGTGAGCCCCAACCTCCATGTGACTGCTTCTCAACTTTATTTTGCTGAAAGAAGTAGGAGAAAACCAGCACCTACATGTTCATGTACCAGTTATGTACACTGCCACTACTTTTTGTGTTATCTTGAATTCTTGAGAAATGTGTGTTCAACTTCCAAAGTAGGGAAACTCAAAGACACACCTGTGACTCCTGATTTGTGCAGATGGGTGAAGTGACTGGTAAAGTCTTCTCACTCCACATAAATGAAGTTGTTTCGTAGTAGTGATACAGATATAAATAGGAGATGCTTGTCTATAGATTTTCTCCACAACAACATTTTTAGTAATTATTCATTTGCAGGTTGAAAATATCTCTTCCATTCTCCAGCATATAAATGGCACCACACGCTGAGCCCGAGTTTAATATGTGCTCCAAATCAAGGATGTTCAGTTTGTCAAAGTCGTCGTCGAAGCTCTCTTCTGAAGGTTTGTCTCGTACGGTGTCTGATATCTCAGTAGAGCTGACAAAAGAGGTGGTTCTGGAACTGAAGGAAGCAAAGCTCCAGCCCATATCTGAAGTCGAAGATGCCAAGTGCGAGTGCTGCGGGATGACCGAAGAGTGCACGACCGAGTACATAGACAGGGTTAGAGGCAAGTTCTCCGGGAAGTGGATATGCGGGCTGTGCTCCGAGGCTGTGAAGGAAGGGATGGAGAAAAATGGAGGCAAGGGAGAAGAAGCTTTGAGCAGTCATATGAGCGCATGCGCTAGGTTTAACAAGTTCGGTAGGGCTTACCCTATCTTGTACCAAGCTGAGGCCATGAGGGAGATGTTCAAGAAAAATGCCAGGGAAGGGGTTATTAGGGGCAAATCTATCAGCCCAAGAGACGTCGCCGGTGGACCAAACAAAGGCGGTCTTGCTAGGAGTTCAAGCTGTATTCCGGCCATCACCAAGGACTTGAAAGGTCTGAAGATATAGCTATATAACAAACCAAGTTTGCTGATCTGATTTACTGCTTTCATACAGCTGGTTGATCCAGTAAAGTTGGATGTGCACAAACTAATGAGTGAAACAAATAGGTTTTGGTCACATGTACTTAATTAAGTTTGTAATCAGGCATGTTTGTGTCTATCTATGTATATGCTAGTAGTCTAAAATAGGACGTGATCCATATGTGTGTCAACAGATCTCTCATACCCATGGATTGGTAGTGTAACCAACACTTGACTACCCTTTGCGGAATGTGTAGTCTTAAGTCTAATATTTTGTTCAATATTATCTCTGTTCGTTTTTGGGTTGAAATCATCTCGTTCTTAAGAGTAATAAGTTTAATAACTCACTTCAAACGTTAATTATCTTAAATGAATGGATGTGTTTTATGATATAACTAATCATAATTAAGCTAAAATGTGTTTTAATATGCAATATTTTAATTGTTTCTTTTTATTATATTTATTACTAGATGGAGATCACTATTTCTTACAAACTGATCCATCCAAATCATTTTTAGATGGATGTGTTTCACCACGTGCTATGGATAGAAATGCACTATCAATATTTCACAGTTTTTGGGACAACTCCTTTTGGACATAATTTATCTTGAAAATAATTTCTGAATAGTTTTAGAGTTTTCTGTACACAAAATGATATAAATATAAACTCCAGTACTATCGGTTCGTTGGCGAACATGTTCCTTTTTATTTTTTTGTTTGCGCAAGCTAGGGTCGGGTAAGGTTTTAGGGGCAAATGTACATTTTGTGCGAAAGTTTTCGAATGAACGAATGCACGGGTTGAGTCATCTCAAGTATGAAGGAAGCCGCAAAACATGGTGAGCTGATCGCTATTTAGGTCAGAGAGACTAAATCAATGACAGAAGACGTACGTGGGTTGAACCCTGGTTGGGAAAGCTAGACACAGTGGACGCATCTACGAAGTACTGATCGAGTGGAAGCATTTGTCATTTCCCAAATTAGGAGGAGATTGCTGGGTCAAATTCACTTAACGAAATGTCCTAAATCGGATACTGGAGAGAAGATAAATTGTTTATATTGAATTGTTGAACCGTGAATTACAAATCTAGACTTTTGAATCACGGTGGGAATACAATCCAATATGAGTCATTGTAATCTAAATTCGAAGAGTTTGTGCTTGAGCACTAATTCATGTATTTGTTCCTGCCACTACTGTTGTTGTGCGCTCTGTCTACTTGTCATTGTAACAATAGACGTATCAACTCTGCTCCATGCTTTGTAGTCCGGCCGATGCGGCTTCCTTGCATGTTGAGTTTTAACTGTTCTTCCTTCTTCCGAACTTATAATGTCTTCCACAAACTTTTATTTAAATCAAAATTTCAATCTGCATGAACACTCAAAACTATTTTTGGAAGAATATTATATGATTGATCCTCAACTTGCGCCACACCATTGTTTGTTTATTTCTCTATATTTTATTCATTTTGGAATTTTGATTATTTCTTATTTATTGTGTTTTGAATACTGTTAACTACAGATATGAATATTTATACTAGAATCAATAGGGGAAATAATAAAATTAAGAAATTTAGAGAGTTAAATTGTAAGGCCCCGGGGGAAGGTAACTTATTATTGGAAATATAAATAAGTTAATTAAATGATATGAAAATAAGATAATTTGTTATTGGAAAAGATGAACTTTATAAGCTAACTTTTGACTTTTAATGTAGTTGCGAAAATTAAATATGTATTGATAAAGTTAAGTGATAAATAAAAATGAATAAATAATTTAGTTAAATAACAAGTAAATTAAAAGAGAATAAAAAGAGTAATTTATAGGTTGAATTGAATATCTCTATTTCACTCTCCTATTATATTATTATACATGTTCAATACATTCAATTTCTATATATTATCTTTTTTTGGTGTTCTATATTTGGTTATTGCCATTTGGGAATGGATCCGTATTTAGTCTTTGAAGAATAAAATCAATCACTTGCGCTTGATTAGATGGTTAGTTCAGATTTGCAAAAATATTGAAAGATTAATTTTTTATTGGAAGAACAACAGATGGTCTCCATTCGATACCTTAGCATAAAAATACTCATGGCAGAAATCCATAAAAGTAATGAAGAAAAAAAAATTGGGACAGTCACTTGGACATGTGTGGAATCCAGAAGAGTATTTTTGTCCGAGCTGGAAAAAGATGATGAGGAAGAAAGGATGGTATATAGATTTGATTTATTTATTAAATAAAAATAAATTTTTGATTAATAAATAAATGAATGGTTTCAGTTTTTAAATAATAATAATTTAAAAGTATAGTCGTTAGGGGGCGGAGTTACAAAAAATATTGAGAGTGATCAATTAGAAAATAACAAGGCAGAGTATCTGTCGAACCGACGAATTTGGATCGGTCCGGTTCGAAAAAATTTAAAACCGAACCAAATTATTAGGTATCGATTTTTTGAAATTTGAAATCAAAAATTTAAAACAGATCCACTAACATTTAAAACCGAACCGAACCAACCCTATTGAGAGTGATCAGTTAGTAAATAATCACAGAAAATGAGTTAATTATAATAATTTTCTAGCTTAATATTTATGTAGAAAAAAAATATTTTGAAGGGGTCATCTGACAAAGTTGGTAATCTCCCTATATAATAAAATATCATTTGTTATCGATCATTCTATTCAAAATCTAAAATGAAAATTTTGTATGAGAAAATTAAATTAAATCAAATAGAGTCACATAATTTCGTTCCATTTAAAATCGAACGGAACCGAGCATCTGGAAAGCGTCTTGCAGGATTCTAGGGTTTTATTAGATCTATAAGTGGATGAGATGCGCGGAATGAGTTGATTATCTTCGTCGTTGAGCTGAGGAGGCGGGCTTGCCAAGTCCTTATTTGTGGTTTTTGTCGAAATTGCCCAAACTTTCGGTGGAATTTTTGAAGAAGAAGCCGACGATTGATTTGGAAAATGAGGTTGGGAATCGAAGATGAAGGGCGTGAGGCTTTGATTCACTGATTTCTACTCACCAACGATATGGCCAGTAAGGTTGATCTGAATTTTATCTCTATGCGTTTATTTCATGGACATATTTGATGGTATTGCTGGTTCATGGGTAAGGAATCTGCGTACCTATTGCATTTCTTGAAATTTGTGTGAGAAAATCTTGCATTACTTCTAATGAAAATGGAGACTTGCCGTAACTATATGGATTTTTAAGTTTCTAGATTTATGATTAGCAGAACTGTTTTGCTGGGAAAATGAGTAGGCATTAAGCTTTTGTGATTTGTATGTTGTACAATGTTCTCTAGATCTGTGGGACTGTTGCACTGATGTATGTAATCATGGTAGAATATCAGATAATAATTTGTATTCTGTTTCGATTACTTGTGAATAGAAATTCCCCAACAGCCAAATGATGATGTACAACATTGCGCAAGGGTTATGAGTCCCCGATTCTCTGTGTATGTAGAGGTTAGGGTGGGCAATGAAATGATGTCTCACTTCTGATGGCTGCAAAATAGATTGTTTGTTGCTGTATTTCAGATCAGTACTCTGTAGAGACTTGCTGAAGCGGCCGGGATGTATGGTTGGTGACTTGCTTTACATTAGTATGAGTAATCATCCTTATATATTTTCTTCACCTTTTCCACTTATAGGGTACTCTAATTTCTACATGAACAAGAGAAGTTGTTTGTGTATTTAGTTGCATTAAGTGTCATATTTTGTGCGTGGCTGCTAAATGTAGTCATTATTTGACTTGCTTTAACCTGAACACCAATACCTTCCAGCTTATGGATTGCGAGTGCCTCCAAAGGAGGTGTGCACTGGTGTAATGCTTTTAATAAGTAACATTTGTTTTCTTAATTTTATTTTCATTTCATTCACCAGTGATAGTATTTTGCCAACGCCTGATGATGATGTATGACATTGCGCAAGCGTTAGGAGTCCCCAATTCTCTATGCACATAGAGGGTGAGTTGGACATTGAAATTATGTCTCTTCTGATGGCTGCATATACTTATTTGTTACAATATCTTCAGATCACTAGTCTACATAGACTTGTTTGAAGTAGCGGGGTATATGGATGTTGACCAGCTTGACATTATTATGAGCAGTCATCGTAACAGATTTTCTTGCGGTCTTCCAGTTGTAGGACATTTTCGTTTCTCCTTGATAAAGTGCTTTCTACGAGTTTAATTCCCTTATGTCTCCTCCTTTGTGTCTGATACTGTAGAAATATTGTACATTGGCAAGGACACTGATCGGCTGCAGGGCATATATATTTTCAGGGTGTTCAGAAGGGGGCTACATGGAGATGTAACATCTTATATGCAGATTTTTATTTTACATTTTTTGTTGTTAATTAACTAGTACTAGTATTTTACCACAGCCAGATGATGAGGTATGGCTTTCTGCAAGGGTTATGAGTTCCCTAATCTATGTATATAGAGATTGAGGTGGACAATGATATTATGTCTCCTGCGATGATGGCAAAATGAAGAAAAAAAATAAAAGTTTTGGTATGACACTTATCTTGGCTACTGAAGTGATTTATAATCCTTATGACGTGCAAGGTGCAAACGATATTCAAACAAGTAATATTTCTTTATCATTGAGCGCCCATTTCTTTAGTGAAAAGTTCTTTAAGGCTATATGAAATATCAAGCTGGCTGTGATTCAAAATATCACACATGTAAGCTATCTCATTATGGAAGATCATGGAGCAGTTTCAGGGGAGATTTTTTAAGGAGCGTTGCTGTTTCCACTAGAATTGAGAAAGAGATGCAGGTAACATATTCCTTATCCCCATATTTTTCAAGTCATCTTTGTGTTTTTATTCATGCAAAATGTTTTTTGGCGTTGACTACTCTGATCCTTTCGGTTACAGCCTGTTATCGATCCTTTTGGTTGACAGGCCCCTTGGCTGACGTTTGATATTTGTTGCTTCTTTTCATTGTAATGTTCTCTGTTTATGTTTATTTTGATGCCTCCTGCACAAGCATGTCTTGTTGGACTTGGTTTCACTATTTCAAAACTGATATGCTGATCTGTGATAAGTGGTGTTGGATCTTTCATCAAATCCTTCAAGCTGCATATTTGTGATGACTAATACTTCTAGTTGGTTGTATAAAAGTGCAAGTGTTGCGGTCTGAAATCAAATTGTTCGAAATTCTGAGTTTGGTTGTAATTGTGTTTTTGGTAGAAGGTGATGTGATGGATTAGCAACAGATTTGGGAGTTTTTCTTATTTTGATTTGCACATTAACCATAAGAAAAAACACATTTGTTGTGAAGATTGAAAGGTAGACTTAGAAAGATAGCCAACAACAAAGCGAACAAATAAAAAATCTTGCATATCGGTTGCAAATTCATCACAACACCTCCTAGCCAGGAAACAATAACCAACTTAAATTTATATCGAAATCTTCAAACAATTTGGTTCCAACCCACAACACTTGAAACATTTTATATAACAAATATTTGAAAAGAGACACTGCTATATTTATTTTTTGAAACCACACATTAGCCCTGTTAACGTTGGACAATTCTTTTAGTTTTGAGCAACTTCTTGCAGAATAATGAGTCATACAAATATGTGGTGTGTATGATTTGATGACGACATAATAGATAATATAAACCATTGATCACATCATCCATATCTTATTTTGTTTTTGATATTGCAGGGCCAACTATAGTAAGACAAACATGAGCATGTCCATTAAAATCAATATTAATGAAGAACATTTTAGGACAGCCAAAAATGCTACAGAACTCACATATCAGCTAAAGTAACCATTCATCAAAAAAGGAACTAAAATGAGCAGCAACCAAAAGAACTAAAGTAGATACATTTTGCTTGAATAGAAATGACTGAGATGCCTATAAAATTAAAGGTGACAATACATTGCTTACCTGCATTTCTTGTTCAACCCTAGTGAAAGTTGTTTGTAATGTAGCCATGACTTCTTGAAAAATCTTCTCCTAAACTGCTACATGATGTTGACTTTTTTTTGTAGTGAGAGCACTTCCATTTTTGATATTTTGAATTATAGCCAGTATAGTGTTTGGTACGGTCTCAAAGAATTTATTATTTATGGCCTCTTCGCCTCGCCCATAAATTTGGCCTCGATTTTAGCAGGCTCGGTCTTCGGCCATGTTGACCCTCCGCCCCCAACACCTAAATCACAACAATCAACGACATGTTATGAAAAAAATGTTTTGAACATCTTAGATGGAGTAAGCAACGGGTTGACTGGCATGGGGGAATCAGGGACTCAACGCAAGGAGCGAACATGACGGGTGTGAGAGGAAATGAGAGCGGTGAAGAAAGAGGAAAATAGATAACAAATGGATCAACACTTAATTTATTACTTTTTTTCTGGCAGCATTTCAGTCATGTTCCAATCACATTTTAAATTGGCTATAAACGTGGAATGTCTTTTTCGGCCGTTTTATGGTATTTTTTTATTTTTTATTTTTAAAATTACCTTGAAACTAACTGGAAGTGATTGTTTTCAATGAAATTGACGCCATTTGAATTATAATGTTTAGAGTTTTAGGGATTCAAGATGTTAGAGTTTTTTTAGTATTTCGCGCGGGTTTTAGATTTTTTAAGGTTTCATGATTTTTGATGTTTTTCAGGATTGGACATAGTTTATAGAAATTTGAATCGCGCCATTTTAGAGGTTTTTGAAATTTAGTGAAGACATTAAAAATATGAAACTCACAAGACCTTATAAACCTTAAAACATTAATATCTGAAAATCCTAAATCTTAAAAATAAAAAAACGACATCAATATTGACATAATATATCGGTTAATCCTATTTTGAATATGCTCATTAGTTGATTTAGTTTTCATTTGAATTAAGTGAGTTATCATTTAGTAAACTAGATATTTAGTTTAGAAATAATATACTCATTTTATGGAACTTTATATTCACCTTCCAATTTAACATTCAATTCATAATCTACAAACTCAATTTTCTCAATGTAAACTTAAAAATACAAAATTTTCGAATCTGAAAATGTTCAAAGCCAATATTCTTTTAAATGAACCATATATGCATTTAGGTGCAATATACATTCATTTTACTAAAATAAATATTCATTTTCAATTAGTGCGACTGAAATCTGTTTTTTTTTATATATTTTGATCACCGACATCGGTAATTAGATTATCAGCAACCTGTTCATCAACGACTTCAAAAATATAATTGACTAGCCCTTTGTTTTTTACATTCAAATTCTTCTACCTTCTCTTTGAACTTTCATCTCATAAAATATAATTCATTTTGCTGAACTTTCTATCTTTGAAAATATAATACATCTCAGAAGACTCAAAATAATTCTATCATCTTTTCAAATAAAAAATTATTCTCACTAACCACTCCAAATCGTTCACAGATTACAAAAATGGAAAATCAAATTGAAGGAGAAGAAAGAAATTGAAGAAGAGAATAGGTATAGAATAAGATCTTAGTGCATGTTTGGTAGGATGTATTAATTATTCCAGTATTAATAACGCGTGTATAATTTAATCCAACTCTTACACATGTATTATTAATACACCTCTTTATTTATATTTTTCTTTTTTTTAGTGTTACGTATTAATAATTTTGATTCTTAATTTCTTATCAAATAACTTTTCAAACATAATTAATATTATATGTCTATGAGGGGGGGTTCCACTGGGAATCCTAAATTAAGAGAGAACTGGGAACTAAATCTGGATGGTTGATGAAGTTGATCCAAAGGTCCAAAAACGTGAACAGGTGGCGTGTGTTGCTTTTTGAAATTAGATGACGTGACGGTCGTTGGGTGGTATGCAGGGGCAAAATGGAGAGGAGAAAATCATAATCTCTCACCCTTAAAAGTACAATGTCAAGTACCCATTAATTTCTCTCCAAATCAATTTCTCTCTCAATCAAATATATTTCTCACTCTGCAACAAACCCATTTCTCTCTCTCCAAACTCATTTCTCTCTCAACCAAATATATTTCTCACTCTCCAACAAACCCATTTTGTGTCTCGTGTTAGTAAGTTTTTGTATTTTTTTGCGTTTGTGTTATGTGATGTTTCTTGTGTTTTTAGCTTTTCATATTTTCTGTTCGTATTGTGTGTTTTGTGTTTTGTGTTTTGTGTTTTGTGTGTTTGTGTTTTATATCTTGTGTTTTATGTCTCTTGTGTTTTGTGTCTTGTGTGTTTGAGTTTTGTGTGTTGTGTATTTGTGTTTTGAGTCCGTGTCTTATGTTTCTTGTGCTTGTGTTTTGTGTGTTGAGAGAAATGTGTCAAGTCATATAAGGTCATGACAAGTCACGTAAAACACAAAACACAATACAACACGCAAGTAAAACACAGCACACAACCCTAAATCCTAAACACAAAAAATACATAAGACAAAAACACAAGATACATCACATAAAAATAAAAAAACACAAGATACGGACCAAAAACACAAACACACAAGATACGGACCAAAAACACAAACACACAACACGGATAAAAAATTACACCCAGAAAACACAACACATAAAACCCCAGAACCCCAGAAAACCTAGATTATACCTAGGAAACTCAGATCTATATTCAGAAAACTCATATCTATACACACAAAACTCACAGCTGTACCCAGAAAACACATATCTATACACACAAAATCCACATCTATACCCAAAAACCCCAGGTCTATACCTAAAAAATCCAAATTTATTCCCAAAAAATCCAGAACACAACCCGCAAAACCCATTATACCCACAAACTCAAAAAACACAACACACAACTCCAGAAAAACCCACAAAGCACAACCCACAAAACCACAAACTCAGAAAACACAACAAACACGCAAGAGAAAGTTTGAAGCTTTAGTGTTTCAATGGTGATGTGTTTCATGGGTTTTGGGAGATGAGAGAAGATGATACGAGAGTGAGTGAGTGGAAATGGAGTTGACGGGTTTTGAGAGAGAAAGTTGAGTGACTTCCACTCACTCTCTTTCTCACATGAGAAGTTGGAAAAGTAACTTTCCAACAAATCTGTTTTTGCCCACAATACCACTCCACTCACTTTTCTAGCAAAAAGTAAGATGTGATAACCATCATTGGATTGAAACGATCCTAAGGCTAGTACAGAGTTCTGAGTACTCACATGGAAATGAGATTTTCAACGGAACCTCCCTCATATGTCTATTAATACATCCTACCAAACTTATTCGAACAGAAGATAACTTTTCATCATCTGGGTTGTGTTAAACCGCAGTTATGAGACAGCAACCGCAAATGTTGAATTCTTCCGAAACCAACAGGCCATATTTCCCTCGCCGAGTTGGATTCTATGAAGCCAAACAATTTACTGTACACATAAATGACACAGTTTTGAGTATAATTAATTAGTCATATGTATAATTATTTGATTTTTTATATATTTTTACCATTGTAGTTTTATGAGCGCAACAAATCCTCATCATCTTTACACCCTAAACTCCAAATAACTGCCACTAACTGCCTCCTCCGTCGGCCACATCCAAATGCATGTTCCCTGCACCTGAATTAAGCCGAGACAATGAAAACAAACAACACACTCAGTTCAGTGCCCCGAATCTTCACCCTTCTGTTCAACAAACCGGCGCGGGTCCTTAAAAATTGATGGCCTTCATCATAATTCCACTAGCCCTCAACACCCACTGCGCACCATCTGAATCGGCAGTGTTTAAGGACGGCTGGTGGGTCGACCCTGACAACAACGATACCTCGTTCTACACTTGCTGGCCGGCCTACAGTAGGATCCACGTCGGGGATTCCCTCTGTAAGTCAATCTAAACACCTCAACCCCGCATAGGATCAGTTGTGTGTTTGGTCTGGTTGTGGAGCGATTCTGACATGATCCACGACCACATGTACTATCAAGTATGAACGCATCAATTGGCGACACGACACTTAACTTTCAAAGGCTTTCGTGTGGCGCATGCAGCTGTCGTGTACCACAATGACTCGGTTATGGTGGTGGACAAGTGCGGATATATACTATCACTGCAACACCAGAAAGCCCATCTGCGTGTTCAGGAACGAAGGGAAGACGGTGATCAACCCGGACAGGGCAGGGCCATTCTACTTCATATAAGCCGCAATCCTGACCACTGCAAGAGCTGGCAGAGGCTCCAGCCTGACGTCATGTCCAACGCACCGCCTCATCCTATTGTCACCCCTCCTCCTTATCCAGCCCCTGCACCCAATTCAGCACATGTAGTTGCTGAGTCGGTCCCTGCCGCAGTTTTCGCCTTAGCCTATTGTCTTGCCTCTTTTGCACCTCATGTCTAAGCTAGTCTTCCAGCTGTGAAGCTGTTTTTCTTGTTTAATTAGTTTTGATTGAGAGAGCTTTTCTAGTTGATGCATCACTCAAATTTCTTTCATTGATTATGGTAATGTCAGACAAATGTGTACTTGTATTTACTTTTAGGGAGGAGATAAAGTCAATATTTTCGTTCCTAAGGCTGTGTTTGGTTTAGGGAAAATATGACGGAAAAAAAAATTTGATGAAAAATTAGTAAAATTTTCTCTTTAGTTTAGATAGAAAATAAGAGGGAAAGAAAATTAGGTGAAAAAATAGATGAAAAATGTGATTCTTATCTTTAACAAATAAATTCAATGTATCTCAAATAAATAATCATTTTTTGAACAGATTCAATGTATTTCATCAAATTCAATATATGAAGTGATGAAAAGATTGATATTTTTCTAAATATTTTCAACAAAACTTTTCATGATCATGTAAAATGAAATGAATTCTTAACAATTTTCCTTGATTTTTTTTTTATGAAATCAAACAAGAAAAATTCCTCTTTCTTTCAATTTTCCATAAAACTTTCATTCCTATCAAATTTTGGTTAAACCAAACACAGCCTAAAGGTATATTTGAATCTGTCAACATCAATAATCCTCACTAATATTGATCCGCCAAATAATTCAACCGTTTGAAACCCAACTGCAGTTAAACAATGAGAGCCGTCACATTCCCCTCCCGTCTCTGCATTTATATATACCGCATCAAAAAGCATCCAACATTAATCACTTGAACAACACATTCTCCACTTTGCTTCAGCTATCTTGATCCAGCAGAGAAGTTGTTTCTAATGGCGGAGTGTGATGGACAGCAACCCAGTTCATCTAATGATTTACGGCCGAAAGTGGAGAAGAAGGGAGGCAGGAGCCATGAGGAGCGGCCAGCTTACAGGGGAGTCCGGATGCGCAGTTGGGGGAAATGGGTGTCGGAGATCCGCCAGCCTCGCAAAAAGTCGCGCATCTGGCTCGGAACCTTCCCGAATGCTGAAATGGCTGCCAGAGCGCACGACGTGGCCTCCTTCGCCTTTAAAGGCCACTCTGCGCATCTCAATTTCCCTCATCTCATCACATGCCTTCCCCGACCGGCTTCTCTCCTCCCATCCCACATCCGCGCCGCAGCCTCCAAAGCAGCCGCTATGATCCATCCGGGCTCAGACCCTGCTGATTCGTTATCTGATGATGCTGATCAGGAATCAGAGCAGGGCAGCTACTGGAATGAAATGGGCGCGTCTAGTGAGCTTGTCGAGTTGCCGAGCCTGCTGGCTCAGTCGGAGGCGAGTGGGCAAGATGTGCAAAGTCGCGAGTCGGTGGTGGCCATGGAATGGAGGCCTGATCAGTGCTGGTTCTGGGGGGACATGCCCGACATCGACTGGTTTGTACACGTAGATCAGAACAGGCTTCCGGACATAAATGTAGTTTAGAATCAGGGAGAAATTGGATATGTACTTAACGATTTATTATTGATTTGAATTTTTTTTATTTTTCAACGTGACACGTGTTAAATTCAATTAATAGTATTTATTGTCACGTGGCGGACATAATCCATTCAAAAATCACATGTGCCAAGCATATTTAGCGTTTCTATGAATTCATTTGTTGAGTTTATTGATATTACTTTTAAAGGGCCATTCTCAATTATCATGAATTTTATCACCTCCAAAAAAAATAATTACTCCTTGTTTCTCTTTTAGTTTTTTATTTAAAATCTGTGAAAAACGCTAAGTCGTATTAGGCGGTGCCTACTAATAGAGATTAATCAAACGGAATTTTATAGAATTAATATATGCAGTAATTACTATTAAAAAATACATATTTAAAAATGACTATGTTTTTTAAAAATAAAAGATGTGAAACATTTAATCTGGCAGGCTCTAGGCGAGTTTTTTTACCACCACCTAGCGACTAATCCATCGCCTAGGAGGATACCTTTTAGTTTAAAATATCGTGTATTAGATTTTAAATACAATTTGTACAAAATATAAATACTAAAAATTATTATAAAATAATTATCGAAATAGAATTTAATACGAACATATTAATTTTAAGCTGATTTTTTTGCGAATTTGACGACAAAAACCCAAATACGTGTTAGTTTGCTCTTTGACTGAAAAAGGCTGAAATATTTGAATTTCCAAATGATACAAAATCTATGGCTAAAAGATGCTGGAGGATATCCGTTTGGCGTGCTCAGTGGGAATTAAAGAAGTGTACCGTTGCCCACGGGAAATAAAAAGTGTCCATTTAAATTTGTGTATAATCATGCCGTTAAATTAGGCGTCTTCGAAGGTACGTACGTATGTCCGAACGAGATTAAGGCTAGGGATAGTAACGGGGCGGATTCGGAGCGGTTAGTGGTATATTATCATATCCTATCCGTCTCGAGACATATCAAAATCATACCCGCATCATAACCGTTCGGGTATGGGAAAATGAAAATCATCTTCATCCCCGTCAGGTTTCGGTTTAACCACAGTTAACTATTTAAACAGTAGTCGATCTCACATATGAAAAATTAAAAATATTGTTAGTGATTACGGTTGAGGAGAACAGCCTTAACTCGATTTTTTTTTCTTTATAACAAGCGTTGAAAGTACCTAAATTAAGTTTTATATCTCTGAAAAAACAATGATACTAATTAATATCCTAGTACAACATGTTGTTATTAATAATTTGCTCGTCCTTATTAGCGAATGAGTTATTAGTCCATAGCAAGCTTCTTATCCCCAACTTACTGAAGAAATCCTTGTCGAGGTTCGTCACATCTTACTTAAAATTAGGAGTAATGCGATATTAGTAACAAGTGAAACGTAGTGCATCTTAATATATAACTGTTCCATTGTTGCATTTTATTTAAGACCAAAAAGAAAATGAGTAGTTCTTAAACTCAACATGGTCGACAAGTGAAAGAGGATATTCATAAACTATGATCATTGAAACTAATTTCTCCCTGAATCTTTCTGATTAAAAGCTTGAGATGCTACTCTATCCTTATTATTCATATCAAGAAAGGATTATCTTACAACTTGGTTTTTCATTTTCAAGCAAGATTTCGCATGAGCATGTAGATGTGACGTTTCATTCATCGAATCTGGTCTAAGAAGGCATTTGTAGTGTATACATCTTGCTTTCTTTAAATCAAGAAGTGTAACCCTCTCAAAATATTTCTAAACAATAGTCTTTACTGCACTATCTGAACGAATAGAGAGTGAATCCCTCCTTACTGAAGTTACGTCATCTCCAACACTTGTCATGACTTTCACAAAATATATAAGTCTTTGTAAAGACACAAATTGTAGACAAAATAGAAAAGAAATCTTATATTTGGTATAGATGAGAGATGAGAGACAACACTTTGGCTAAGGTTTTGCTATCGGGAAATCGTCGTCTATGGTTTGGATAAGAGAAAGAAAGATTGATGACATAAAAGCCACACTTGACGATTCGCCGCTTCAGTCAAGTCTTCACTCAATGATAAAAAATAGATACTTCGTAGCTTCAACAGGTAACAAAATGAAACAAAACTTGTTGCGTAGCTTTAGACATGAATGCTTTGATGTGGTCTATGGTCTCACTTAGATAATTCGCTTTATCTGATGACAGAATAAAAAAACACGACACATAGCTAGAGACGAGGATTTTTTTTATTACTATCTATGATATTTTTGTCTTAGACAAGAAAGTTAGTAAGTGTAAATGATGGAAATAAATAGCCCGAACAAAATATAATAAGCACATTCTAATGAATCTAACTATATGAATCAGAATACTATATTGTGATTACAAATTGAACATTTTATTTAAATATTTTTAGTAATTATTAGAGAAATATGTATTATAGAATTAAATATATTACTTAATTTAAATAATTATATAACTATTATGGGGCGGTCAGATCGATTTATGGACGGTTAAATAAAGTATGACAAATACCATACCCTTAACCTACCCGTCTAATTTTTTTCGATTTGATTAACGTTTTAACCGTGGGCATGGTCAACTCGATTATTATCCATCTTGACCGGAGGGGAGACGGTTCGGTTGCGGTTCTGTTCGGTTGAATTGTCATCCCTAATTAAGTTAGTGAAAGCCATTGACTAGTATTTGGGGGGGAAATTGGAATTTTGAAAGTTCCCAATTGAGGAGAGTCGATTAATTTCCATTAATTATCCTCTAGCCTCATACTTCGTCCACTTCACAACATCATTTGACGTCGCAAACGATGTTATTTCATGGAAACCGCAGACGGCCAATTTTGCTGAAAACTATAATATTTAGGTTATCAAGTAATTCTTCAAAGTAGCCATCAGAGATGGTGGTCAAGTGATAAAGTGATCCATCCGTCATCCGCAAAGTTTCAGGTTCGAAGCCCAACACTGGTGATTGGATGCAGGTGTATTTTCATTATGTTTATCTTATGTAATGTTGAAACAAATGTAAGTTTTTCGGAGCTGGTTAGGTTTAGAAGGTGGATAATGTTCCTAAAACTTTTGTAGTGTGTTTAATTTAGGGAAAATAAAGAAAAAAGGAAATTAGAAGGGAATGAATTCCCAATAAATTTACCTAATTTTTCTATGTATATATGGTTAAAGATGAAAAATTCATAGGAAAGTGATCAAACATTCTTTATTTTGTTAAAATTTGAAGAACAACTCCTTGTTAGAGATGATATGATAAGAACACCCCTAAACAAGAATCCAAACATCCACAAATTGAGTAGTTGAAATAAAAAGTGCATTGTCATCGCTGCAATCAGAATCATTTTGCCCCACATTCACAAATTTTGATAATTCGCCATTCTTCTCATCATTATACTTCTTCCACATTAGACAGTCTCTCTTCATATGTCATTCCTCCTCGCACTTGTAGCAAATAAACGTCTTTTTTCCCCTTGATTCTGACCTGGAATTTTATTTTTCAGAATCGTCTTTGTTAGACTTTCTTCCAAGATCTTGACTGCCCTTGACATACAAATTATTAGCTTGTGAAGAATTCTCCCCACATTCTACGACTTTCGCTGATGTTGAGCCAATAAGGTTGTAAAAATCTCATCAACTTTGATAATTTCTTTTCCGTACGTAAGAGTAGCCACCATGTGTTCATAAGAAAGAGACAACGAACACAGTAAGACCATTGCTCTGCCTTCATCCTCAATCTTTATCTCAAGCTGCGTTAGATCTGAGATTATTTGATTAAAGATATTCACGTCCTAAGCAAAATCAATTCCTTCCTATATGTTCAGCTCGTACAACCTCTACTTTAGATATAGTTTATTTCTAAGAGATTGCGACCTAAATTGTTATTTTTCCTACTGCTTGATGCTGCAGATTTTTTCAATCCTCATCTATTATCGTTTTAGGCTTCATAGCTCACAAATCCTTTAATATATCTTGCTGCGGTAACAGATCCTTCGGCTTTTTTGTCATAATATGAAATTACCGTGATTATTGAACTGGAGCCCTCGACATAGCCATCTCAAATTTGCTCTGATACCACTTGTTAAGAAATCTGGCTAAGTAACAGAAGAAAACAATAAAGTGCCTATAAGATTTAATGAGGTTTGGTAATGTGCCTATGTCCTCAGATGAAACGAACGGCTGTATAATGTTTAGAGTGTCATCTCAATCAATTATGTTATACTTACATGATATATTTAATAGTAATCGTAGGTACCAATTTACTAATTCACCTTTATACCATATTGTGGGACTTCGCCTCTACAACCCCCAAGTCCATTTAATCCTACCCCGCAACTGTTAGTCCTACTGCTACAATCCACTCAGATTCAACTTTATGTCATTCTCGCTTTCTACGCTCCACTCTAACATAATTCTTTTATCAATGTGTGAAATACACTCAACAAATATGATAAAAAAGAAAACGAAATTGCACATAATTAATGAGATTCTATTAGCACCAATAGCTTCACATCTTCCTCACATTAAACATTGCAAATATTTTAAGAGTTAAGAAAGAGTAAAAAATGACAAATAAACACAAGTCAAGTCATAATAAGATATTAAGAAAGTCAAGTCAAAATTAAAAATAAAACAATATTGTCTCTTAAATTTGTCGGGCTCTTGCGATCGGTGTTTAATATCCATGGGGCTTTGATCTAGGAATTTTTCATTTTTCATACTCTTATATTCTTTCCAAGTCAAAGAAAAACCCTGGTGGGGCTATCTTCTCCCAGTGGAGGAGTAAGAGAAAAGTTTGTCAGAAGGTTCTTTTACTTTCATGTCTTCATGTAGCTAAATGTTTTTATACAGATATTATTATTTGACTAAGTGAATATATGTTTTGAAATTGGCGTTTTAATTAATATTAATGTAAATTATGTATGTGCTTTTATGAGCTTTGAAATGACATGAATAATATTTTGGGTAAATTACAAAAACATACCCCGAACTACCGTCCATTTTCAAATTAAGTACCGAACTTTTAAATTCTTCAATTTCAGTACCGAACTTTTTTATTCTACAATTTTAGTACTATACACTTAACAGAAAGATGAAATTAACATGAAATATGAAAATTAGTTTGTAAGTTTAACTCTTTAGCTAGAATTTTGAAACTTGCATAAACATATCGGACCCAACATATGTTTTTTTATATAAATTTTCTTATTTTATTAAGTGTATAGTACTGAAATTGTAGAATAAAAAAGTTCGGTACTGAAATTGAAAAATTTAAAAATTCGGTACTTTATTTGAAAATGGACGGTAGTTCAGGGTATGTTTTTGTAGTTTACCCTTATTATTATTACATAGTTTGATAAACTAGGTTCTATTGTTGATATTTTATTGCTGATGTGAGTATAAGGATGAGAGTCAATACCAACAAACCAATAACACGTAAATCATTGTAATCTTGTGTATACATTTTTTTGTCGTGGTACATTCTAAATAGGAGAGAGTCATATTAGACAAACTCCTACTCACCAGACGTTTGTCGCATATTAACGTAAATTATCTTACCATATGCATCAAATTTAGGTAGTGTTTTTGAGTTTAAAATAGGAGGAGGAGGGATGGAGAAGGTGGGATTGGTTGTTCCTGAATTTTTTTAAGGAGGGAGTTGAGTGGATTTGGAGAGATTTGGAAGGAAAGAAACCCCTCATTTCTTTCCACCCAATTTGGGAGGATTTGGAGGGGAATGGGTGGGTTTGATGCATAAAGACCATAATGACCTTATTCTTTTAGTTTTTAACTAATCAGATTTTTTTACATAGGGTCAGTTTTAGTAATTTTATTTTATTTTTACTCTTATCCTTCCAAATCCCTCATAAATTTAGAAACACCTATTTTTTCTTTCCACCCTCTAATCCTTCCCTTTCTTTTCTTCCCCTTTCTCTACAAATCCTTCCCTTCCGTTTCTCTCCAAATTTGAGAACAAAGCCTGAAGAACATACACTTTGATAAACAAAGCTGTATTTGCAAAAAATGTTATTGCTGGAAGGTTTGGGTTGGATGGGAAGTAATTGTCTGTGCATTTTCATTTATTTGTTTACTTGGTATATGAACTGAATTATTCGAACGCTAATTACCCAAAGTCAAAAATCTGTAGCCTGAGCTATATTACTTTTTTAAGATATGTCCCATCTTTCTTTTTTAACAATCTTTCCAAAATTCAAAATCCCCCAATTTTTTTATTTTCATTATTTTGATTGATATTCAAATTATTCTTTGTCTGTATGGATCATTCATTTCTTATCACTGCTACTAGTTTAATAAGCTGAGATTTTAGATTTTATTTATTAACACTCGCGTTGATTTTATCATAACGGTATCCAGACATGAGCGCATATTTAGATGATTTATTTGCTAACCAAATTTTTCAAATACTTATAGAAGTGATTTTTTGTAAATATTTGCAATAAATTTTTGTGAATATTTTTTTAAAAGTTTTGATGCTAAATTTTATTGTATGATTCTTTAAATGTCTTTACTTAATAAGTTTAGAAAATTCCGAAATACGAGACATTTTTGTACATGCATAAAAAATATGGTAAAACCCATCTTATTTTATTTATTTATTTATTTTTTGATTCACACTTATATTGATGTTACTTTTACATTGATGTATTCGAAGCTTTACTTGTAACTTTTTCATCACTATGAGCTGAAACAAATGCTTGTCCTATCCAGTGGTCATGACGCTTAATCATCGGATAATCACGAGGAGAGTCTTTATCCGCCAACGATGGGCCTGTCGGAAATAAAAACCACATACATCTGCTCCCACAAATGAGATGGTCTCTGGTAAACTTGTAGGCTTTGAAATATCTTATCTCATTGCCCCATGTCACTTCGCATCTACATGAAGTTCCAATCACTACTGTATGACATTCATATTCATAAGACGCATGAAACTCAACTCTCACCGGATCACCTAAGACCTTATCTTTGTCGCTGCAAGTGACAAAAGCGGGAGTATTCGGAGCAAGCCAGTTAAGTAGTTCCAATGTCACTGTGCAGTTTTGAAAATGTGAAGAAAGAGATATGAGGAAGAAGATCAAAACAACTTTCAGAGCACTTGTTTGGGAAACCATGTTATTCATTTTTACCAAATTGTTTTCATATGATAGTCAAGTACAATGTGAAGTTATTTATAGTGAAAAAAATCACAAAAAGAATTAACTGTTTTTTATAAATTCATTACCGCAAAAGCAGCAAATCTTCTTTTTTATTTGTAAGGAGACTCTGCCTTTTATAATTAAAGAAATGATAAAATAAGTGAAACTCTTCTTGATAAAAGTTTCTTTGGTTATTACTTTTTAGAGATAAATAAATATTATTTATGAGTTCTCATATGTTTCATGCTAGTTTTTAAAGTCCCACCATTTTTTATCTCCTACTTACATTTATGGTGAAATTTAGATTTTGAATTTTTAAAATGAAGAGAATATGTATTTTCGACACAAGGATATGAGGAATTTTTGATAGACAGGCTAGGTTAAAAAAATAAAAATAAAAATAAAAATATAGCCAGGCAAAAAGCGCAAATTCTTGAGTGCACGACGTCGTTTTGCTCTTAGTTTGATCCAATAGTGTATTGCAACCCATTTGTGGTATCAAATCTTAATAGATAACATTATAAATCTTTTTTAAAAATCATAATAAATATAAAATTATAGTCATTTAAAAAAAAAATTTACACAATTTATATTTAATTATATATTTCTATTCACTAAATCTTAATAAATATTCATTTGTTATACACTTATGTTCATTAAAAAGAAATTACTTTAATCATATAAGCATGGACATTCGTGAGTTAAATTCCTTTATTTGTTTGGTATATACATATTAAAGAAGCAAAAAGACATAAATATTCACCAGACGAGTACATATGTGTCTAACTCTTGAACACATCATTTACTTTTATTAAAAAAATAGCATTCATGTGATGAATATCTAGGTATCCAACTCATGAATATTTTTCTTAATATGATGGACATAGTATTAATGTGGTGAACATAATTATTTATTTGATAAAGATAAATATATTAATAAATATAAAAATATGTTCATCAAGTGAGCTGTTATATTCAACAGATTGGATAATAGGTTAATTAAATGAGCTTTTACGTTCATCAGGTGATATGTTCATCAGATGAGCTGCTATATTTGTAAGATGAGCTGATATATTTATCTGATCTAATGATATATTTATTAAATCTTGTGATATGTTAATCAAATAAACTTTCTTCCCTTTTATTGATATTTATTGTACTATATTCATCAAATGATATGTTCATTAGATGGGCTGCTATGTTCATCAAATCTGATAATGTATTCAATAGATGAGCTTATATGCTCATTAGAAGAGTTGTTATGTTTATCATATATGATGGTATATTTATCACATGAGTTAATATGTTCATCTTTTATATTCCTCAAATGATATGTTCATCAGATCTGAGAATATGCTAATTAGATGAGCTCCCTTTACTTTTGTTGATATTTATAGAATATAAAAGGCATCGTCAAGGTCCTTCATATTAAAATCAGAGGATAAAAAAACCTTTATCTCTTGCAACATATTCTTATTCCTGCTAACTAATAGGATATCATTGACATAAAGTAATAACATGATGAATTTTTCACCTCAAAACTTGAGATACATATACATATAATATATGTATATATATATATATATATATATATATATATATATATATATATATATATAGGGGCAGATCAGGTGAAAATCAATTTGGATATGTAAGCTGTGAACCAACTGTGATCGTTAGATTTATCACGCATGGACGTTTGTGATTAAATTGATGTTTATCCACTTTAATAAATAGCATAATAATGAAGATGAGAGAGATACTGTTACCTTAAAAAAAGGATATGATAGATTTGATTCTCATATTCTTAGCGATTAACTTATTTCCTAAAATCATAATTATCTGTACTTTATCGAATGATTTGTTTATCATGAATTTTTCATCATTTTAAATAAAAAATGCAGAATATTTTAGGGTAATTTTGGTGCATAATTTAAACCTCAGTGCATTATCTGGTATTTGGTGCACAATTTAAATTTTGATGCACGATTTGATTATTCTTTCTTTGCTGATTTTTTGATGAATTGTACAGTGAACTAATGATGCATACATAGATATACTTTATATTTATTTTATGATTATTTTTTTGAATGTGCTTTTTGGTAGAATATGCACTTATTTAATATGCACCAAAATCCATATGTGCACCAAAATTAATAATATGCACCAAAATCTATATGTGCACCAAAAACCATATGTGCACCAAAATCCATATGTGCACCAAAATCCCATATGTGCACCAAAATCCATATGTACACCAAAATTTATAATGTGCACCAAAATCCATATGTACAACATTACACACTGATTCACTTATTATGATATGCATTACACCGATCTGTCATGGCATATCTTATGCATAGTAGCAACGATTGATAGAGGAGACACAGACAACAATATTAATTAGAGTTGGGGATTTCGAATCGATGGTAAAAGAACTCAAAAAAGGAAACAAAGAATAATTGAGGAGAGATAAAAAGGGAGAGATAAATCAGTAAAGATCTCTTAATACTGATTTGTGTCCACATTTTAAGGAGAGAATATTTATGAGATTAAATAAAGATAAATGAATTTATTTTAATTTTTAAAATAAATAAAACCAGATTCGTTGGATTGGATAAAATCAAAGGATATAAATAGTTTACAGTTTACATATTTAAATTGCCAAATTGATTTTCATTTGATCCACCCTCTCTCTCTCTCTCTATATATATATATATATAGGATGTGGTTCAAGGGAGAACCTCATTCAACATGAGAATTAAGAATCGGACAAGAGGCATTTGATTATCCGATCCAATTGACGGGAGAGGTGAGACAAATGGTAGTGGGAGTAGGTGGGGTAGGAGACATTTCACAATTTGAGAAGGGTGGGGGTACAACAGTCCAGCAGAGAATTGCACTTTTTTGACACGTGTCTGTCACATGTCAATCACATCCTCTCTCCCTTGTTTAATTTTTAAAATCAATTTATATATATTTTTTAATATTTTTCAAAAACTAAATTTCATATTCATTTGTAAAAAAGTAATAGGTTTAATTTATCCATTTTTGATATGTTTTAAATTTTTTTTCGTGAAGCATAAAGTACGAAAGTTCAAATTACAAAAAGCACAAAGTTCATATTTTAGAGTTCAAAGCTAAAAGGACAAAGTACAGTACAAAGTACATCATTTAAAATTTAAAGTAAGAACTCAAAATTATGAATTTTGAACTTTATACTTTGCTTCTTGTACATTGTGTTTTTTGTACTGTTTTGAAAAAACAATATCCAAAATGAATTTTAAATTAAAGCTTATATTTTTTTTATAAATGATTATGAAATTTTATTATAAAAATAATATTAAAATAAATATATAAACTGATTTTAAGAATTAAAAATAAAAATTAATAAGTTTGCGTAAAGAGAAAGAGAGAGTGTGACATCTAAAAGGAGTTAGTGGGACGCGTAACTGACAGAGATTGGCATGTGAGAGTAGGTGGTGGAGCATGTGACAGCTTCTGGTTGGTTGCAAAATTAAACTTCAAATTACCTCTCATGTAGTGGGACACGAGGCAAGTTTTAGGAGGAGTTATCAATTTTCACAATGTGAGGGTTTCCCAATTGAATCTTTCACATATATGTTAACTTAAGATATCGATGGTGTCTAGACGCTTGTTGTAGCCCATAATTTGAACTCTTAAATCAACATTCATGTGCTCCTTTTTCTTTACTAACAAAACCTTTTAATTGAGCCATATATAAATCTTCACGTAAATCAACATTAAGGATTGTAGTTTTAATATCCATTTATTGTAGCTCAAAATTATTATGAGTCACTACCTTTCTTTCAGACAGGGGAGAAAGTGTCGATATAATCAATCCCTTCTCTTTACGAATGCTTTTTGCTACAAGCCTTGCTTTGATTCTTCTTATATTTCCCTTAGTGTCATGATTAGTTATGCAGATCCACTTATAACCTAATATTTACACTCTATTAGGAATATCTAATAAATCCTAGATATCATTAATGCTCATAGACACTAATTCATCTACCGTGGCTTCAGACCACTTTGATGAATTTTAGACATTGTGCCACTCTTTATTCATACACACACAACATAATCATTAGAGATGGCAAACCTTCTTTCTCACTGTAATTTTTATAAAGCTTCATTACTAACCATAGGTGGTTCATCAACTAGTAAAGGAGACTGATTTGTCTGTATGTCTTCATTAGGCATATTATGAATAGTTTCTAGGCTCAATCGGGGAGTTAACTCTAGGAATCAAAACTGAGGGTGCAATTATGTAAGGTGAAAGAAAAATTACCTC
>NQLW01000053.1:3104767-3153904 GCA_002312845.1 Kalanchoe fedtschenkoi | reverse complement strand
TCCACCCTCTCTCTCTCTCTCTCTCTCTATATATATATATATATATATATATATATATATATATATATATATATATATATATAGGATGTGGTTCAAGGGAGAACCTCATTCAACATGAGAATTGAGAATCGGAGAAGAGACATTTGATTATCCGATCCAATTGACGGGAGAGGTGAGAAAAATGGTAGTGGGAGTAGGTGGGGTAGGAGACATTTCACAATTTGAGAAGGGTGGGGGTACAACAGTCCAGCAGAGAATTGCACTTTTTTGACACGTGTCTGTCACATGTCAATCACATCCTCTCTCCCTTTTTTAATTTTTAAAATCAATTTATATATATTTTTAATATTTTTGAAAAACTAAATTTTATATTCATTTGTAAAAAAGTAATAGGTTTAATTTATCCATTTTTGATATGTTTTAAATTTTTTTTCGTGAAGCATAAATGACGAAAGTTCAAATTACAAAAAGCACAAAGTTCATATTTTAGAGTTCAAAGCTAAAAGGACAAAGTACAGTACAAATTACATCATTTAAAATTTAAAGTAAGAACTCAAAATTATGAATTTTATACTTTGTTTCTTGTACATTGTGTTTTTTGTACTGTTTTGAAAAAACAATATCCAAAATGGATTTTAAATTAAAGCTTATATTTTTTTATAAATGATTATGAAATTTTATTATCAAAATAATATTAAAATAAATATATAAACTGATTTTAAGAATTGAAAATAAAAATTAATAACTTTGCGTAAAGAGAAAGAGAGAGAGAGAGTGTGGCATCTAGAAGGAGTTAGTGGGACGCGTAACAGACAGAGATTGGCATGTGAGAGTAGGTGGTGGAGCATCTGACAGCTTCTGGTTGGCTGCAAAATTAAACTTCAAATTACCCCTCATGTAGTGGGACACGAGGCAAGTTTTAGGAGGAGTTATCAATTATCACAATGTGAGGGGTTCCCAATTGAATCTTTCACATATATGTTAACTTAAGATATCGATGGTGTCTAGACGCTTGTTGTAGCCCATAATTTGAACTCTTAAATCAACATTCATGTGCTCCTTTTTCTTTACTAACAAAACCTTTTAATTGAGCCATATATAAATCTTCACATAAATCAACATTAAGGATTGTAGTTTTAATATCCATTTAGTGTAGCTCAAAATTATTATGAGTCACTATCTTTCTTTCAGACAGGGGAGAAAGTGTCAATATAATCAATCCCTTCTCTTTACGAATGCTTTTTGCTACAAGCCTTGCTTTGATTCTTCTTATATTTCCCTTAGAGTCATGATTAGTTCTGCAGATCCTCTTATTACCTAATATTTACACTCTATTAGGAATATCTAATAAATCCTAGATATCATTAATGTTCATAGACAATAATTCATCTACCGTGGCTTCAGACCACTTTGATGAATTTTAGACTATGTGCCACTCTTTATTCATACACACACAACATAATCATTAGAGATGGCAGGCCTTCTTTCTCACTGTAATTTTTATAAAGCTTCATTACTAACCATAGGTGGTTCATCAACTAGTAAAGGAGACTGATTTGTCTGTATGTCTTCATTAGGCATATTATGAATAGTTTCTAGGCTTAATCGGGGAGTTAACTCTAGGAATCAAAACTGAGGGTGCAACTATGTAAGGTGAAAGAAAAATTACCTCTTGGATTAATAGTAATGGGACATAAACCCGAATCTCCTCAAAATCAATTTTCTACTCTCTGAATTCCCACTGATTTCATCATTCTCAAAAAAATATCATATGACGTATTTCTACAAACTTTGTAGTGCGATCTGGAAAGTAAAAGTTATACCCTTTTGACCTATGAAGATTGACAACTAGTCTTAGGGTTCGATTTACTATTATATGCACTACTACAGGTTAATACTTTTAATCACGTTTATTTATGGCCAATTACCACGTCTCACAAGCATGGTTAAAGCGACAGTCCTAAGTAGAGGAGTGCAAAGCGTGGTAACAGGTAGCTTCACTTATGTCTTTGTATGTTATGGCGCAGAGCGACAATGACAAAAACCCTAATTAGAGTAATTTTACTGACCGTGGACTTAAAGTTATTAGACCCTTCAATTTGGACCAAGATTTACCCAACAAGAACTAAGAATCTGTGATCTAACTATTTGTTTTTCATTCATTCATTATTTATGTTACTTTTACATTTGTTTCTTCTAAGCTTGACATGAAACTTTTTCATCACTCTGAGATGAAACAAATTCATGTTCTATCCAATGGTCAAGATGTTTAATCGTTGGATTATCACTAGGAGAGTTTTTATCCGCCAACGATGGGCTGTCTGGAACTAAAAACGACACACACCTGCTCCCACAAATGAGATGGTCTCTGGTGAACTTCTAGGCTTTGAAATATCTTACCGCATTGCCCCATCACACTTCGCATCTACATGAGGTTCCAAGTAATACTCTTTGACATTGATATTCAAAAGATGCACGATACTCAACTCTCACCGGATCACCTAAGACTTTAACTTTATCGCTGCAAGTGATAAAAGCAGGAGTATCCGGATGAAACCAATTATGTAGTTCCAATGTCATAGTGTAGTTTTGAAAATATGAAGAAAGAGATACAAGGAGGAAGACAAAACAACTTTAGGTGTACTTGTTTGGAAAACCCTGTTATTTTAATTTACTAAATTACTTTGATATGATAGTCAAATAAAATGTGAAAGTTATTTATAGTGAAAGTAAATCACACAAATATTAAAAAATTTCATTGTAAATTTGTTATCGCAAAAGTAGCAACTCTTGTTTTTATTAGGAGACTATACCTTTATAAAGAAACAATACAATAAGTAGAAATTTTCATGATGAACAAAAACATGTCTCATTGATTATTATTTTTTAATGATAAATATATAAAAAAGTATCATTGGTTATTACTTTTTAGAGATACATATAGATATAGGCAACTTCTGAGGTCTCATATGTTTCAAGCTAGTTGTCATGTCCCATCATTCTGCGACTTATATATAAATTAATATATAAATATTTAATTTTTTAAGTGAAAAAAAATGCATTTTCCCCTTCAAAAATCAAAAGATGGCACAACAATATGAGGAATTTTTTGTAGACAAGCTACGTGAAAAAAGATGATAACAATTACATAGGCAGGCAAAAAGTGCAAGTTCTTGGATGCACTGACGTCGTTTAGGTTTTAGTTTGGTTTAGTAGTGTCTTCCAGCCCAATAGTGAAAATTAGAAAAATTTAAACAATTATAAAAATTAAATTAATATTCTAATTTAAAATAAATAAAATAAAAATAATAAATTAACATATTTAACATTTTATATTCATTAATTATATATTTTTATTCACTATATCACTACCAGAATGAAAAAGTTTAGCGGGATAAGATTTTCGGACACAGCACGGTCCGAAAATTTTTTCGGATGTATTTCGGCTGGTAAGAGGACTTTTACTGGGTTTTGGATTTAAAACGGGTCCTTTTCGAACCACTTTCTAACCACTGTCGGGATCCTTTGGGGTTTATTTTTTCGGGTTTGTGGTGGAGTTAATACGGGTGTACATTTTGAGGGTCAATTTCGGGTATTTTTCAGAGTATTGGATATATTTTCAGACCATTCTGCAAATAATTATATTTAAATTTATTTTTTATTTTTTCAGATTTGTTTTCGGAATATTTTCGGAATTCAATAATTTTTTTCTAATTATTTTTGGACTAATTATTTTTTTATAATTTTATTCTTAATCTTGTCCTTAATTTACGGATTCATTTCGGACCATTTACGGAAAAATTTTGAGGATTTTTCGGTTCTTTTTCTAATTTTTTTCGGACTAATTATTTTTTTTATAATTTTGTTCTTAATTTTGTCCTTAGCTTACGGATTCATTTCGGACCATTCACGGAAATTTTGAGGATTTACACCAATTTTGTGAAATTTTGTTCACACTAATTATCTTTATCCTAATTTTGTTTTCGAACTAATTTTTGGACCAATTCTCATTTGTTTCGGATCACTAATTTTAGGAAAACCCTAATATACTCCTCCATTAAACCGAAAATAAATTAAAAATATATGATCCGAAAGAAGTCCTCTATTGTCCCTCTATTTTTATATTTTTTTAATCCCATTACCCCATTCCCGAAAAACATCGAAACAAAGGCCGAAAGAAAATTTTTCGGATTTGATTGTAGGCCGTTTTCGGAGTTGGTTTTTGTACCCAAAAAAAATATATTTTTCAGATAACATTCGGAGTTGTTTCTGATAATTTTTTACCCGCAGAAAAACATTATTCTGGTAGTGTATATTGATAAATATTAATTTTGTTGCGCACTTCTATTCATTAAAAAAATTACATTAATCAAATAAGCGTGGACGTCCAAGATATAAATTAATGTATTTTTTTGATATATACATACAAAAAAAATAAAAAAACTTAAATAATCACCAAATGAGTAATAGATGTCCAACTTGTGAACACATCTTTTAGTTTAATGAACATAGCTATTCATGTGATTATATCAAGGTGCCCAACTCATGAACATATTGCTTAATCTGATGAATATAGTTATTGATGTGATGAACATAACTATTCATCTGTTGAAGATAATTATTTTAATTAATATAAAAATATGTTCGCTAGGTGAACTGTTACGTTCATGATATTTGATAATATGTTCATCAGATGAGCTACTATGCTCACCAGAATTGATAAGCTTCTATATCAGCTGCTATATTCATTGGATGAGCTATTATGTTCATTTAATATACTGATATGTTCATTAGATCTGATGATATGTTCACCAAATGAGTTTTCTTTACTTTTGTTGATATATATTCTAATATGTTCATCAAATGATATGTTTATTAGATTAGCTGCTATCTTTGTTAAATATGCCACAATGTTCATCTGATCTGATAATATGTTCATCATATGAGGATATATGTTGATCAAATGAGCTGCTATGTTTATAAGATGTGATAATATGTTCATCAGATGAGTTTTTATGTTCATCAGATATGATAAAATGTTCATTATATGAGCTGATATATTCATCAGCTCTGGTATTATGTTAATTAGATGTGCTTCATTCGCTTTTGTTAATATTTATTTTACTGTGTTCATCAGATTATATGTTTATCGATGAGCTGCAACATTCATTAGATACTGCTATGTAGATCCGATCTGATGATTTGTTCATCAGATGAGTTGATATGTTCATCAGATGAGTTGATATGTTCATCAGATAAGCTGCTATGTTTATCAAATGAGCTGTTATATTCATTAGATGAGCTGATATGTTCATCAGATGGGATTCTATTTCTTTTGTTGATATTTGTTCTTCTATGTTCATCAAACGAGCTGCTATGTTCATGAGATCTGATGATATGCTCTTCAAATGACCTGCTATATTCATCATATTTGATGATATGTTCGTATGTTCATCAAATCATGTTCGTCAGATGAGCTTTCCTTGCCTTTGTTGATATTTATTCTAATGTTTCTATATTTATTTAAATTTTTCTGTTAAAATTATGTATATTTTTAAAAATTTCATAGTTTTTTATTATTTATTATATATATTGACTTGAAATAAGTTTAATGTATTGAAAAGACGCCGAATGATGCTGTTATCAAATGAGCACTCATTTACCATGAGTCATTGGAAAAAATGAACTCTACATAGCAGGGACTTACTAAGTGAAAAAATAATTAAAAAGACTAGATACCTTAATTAGTTCATTAATAACCAAAACTAATGATAAATATACATGAAAGGGTTGCCAGTATATTGGTAATTGAGACAATAAAAATGTTTGTTGGCTTTCTAATGTAAAACAAAAACAAAAGATACCAATATGAATAGATAACTACCGAAGAATATATATCTAAATGTTTATGTAAGCTTGTTGTTTGATTCTAATGATGATTATTAATGTATTTTAAGTGCCTTTTCATAGTTCCAGGGATACTACCTCTTCATGACTAAGGTTCGTCATTAATTTTTTTTTTTGAAAGGGGATCGATAGTGGTTTCCCACTTCCCCCCTTGGCGGCCAGGGGCCGAACACCGCCTCCACTTTGATAGTGTACACGCATACTCACTGCGGGCCAGCTCACGCGCACCTCCAGTGTATCTAAGAGTAAATGCGGTATCAATAGGGCTTGAACCCAGGACCTTGGAGTTGTTAGACAACACCCAATACCACTAACCAACACCTTGTTGGTGTTCGTCATTAATTTACATGACGATAATATCGTCTAACTACTATCCAACTATAGAATGACCTTCAATTTCTTTTTTATAGGGTGTGAACTGCTAATTCAAGATTATGTTTCCCTTTGATTATCCATCTGAACGTTTGGTCTTCGAATTCTTTCTAAGTGATGAGCGTCAATACTATTCAAAACTATTAGTTCAAGGTAAAGTAATGTTATTGAATCAAATCAACTCAAATCGCTTAGTTTAACATTATCAACACCTAATCTATGTGTGCAATTGAAAACTAACCAGTGTTAGAAGAAAAAACATCATATTAAGAAGAACTTCGAGCTGCAACAAATCGCACAGACGGGAATCGGCATATGGCTTACTGATGGTCACACTCTGCTGAATGTTTGCAGTGCGTCTCATGATTGGAATTATTTTTTAATTTCTCAGATGAAAGAGCCTTATTTTTGGATCAAGATATTTCTTAGTTGTCCCACATATGTTCTTTTATTTATGGCACTGAGAGAGACAGGGATTATATCCTCGCTAGGAAGGTTCCACCCCGATCGTGCACTTAAAGTTAATGGGCCCTTTAAATTTTGGCAAAGATTAAACTAACATTCTCTCACTTGATTGAATGGTTAAGCAACATATGTTTACACTCGATAAAGAAGTATAAGAAGATAATGCGTTTCAACAGCCAATATGATGCTATTGAAACTCTAGTACCTATAGGACACAACTCTATCTTGCAAGAATAACGACTAATTCTTATTAGCAGCTAGTTCATAGTTATGGTCCTCTTTTTCTGAATTAGATCATATAAGATATCCATTAAACCCATGTCAAAAACATAATATTTAAAGAAATTGGGTGGTAAGCCTTTGGTGAGCGGATTCACTAACATAAAATTAGTGCTTATATATTGAATTATTATATATAGTCTGATCCTGAATTTCATCTCTCTCAACATGATACTAAATTGTCAATTTGTTTGGAAGCACCACTTAACTTGTTATCTGAAAAGAATAATGCGGCTTCATTATCGCAATATAACTTAAGGGCATGTTTGGTAGCAATCAGGGTGGTAATAGCAACAAGGATAAATAATCCCATCTATTTTGGTGGGATAAATAATCCTGTATTTTAAAGCTAAACTTTATATCTTGGGATTTTTAATACTTATCATAATCTAAACTAAACACGTTAGAGTGTTATAAATTATCCAATCCCACATTGAATTCCGTCTTCCAAACGTGGGCTAATGGGTCTAGAAATATAGTCGACCGTGTCTTTAAGCCTGACATAAAATTTCCAAGACATATAGCTTGTCTCGTGGCTTCAAAACATGTGAGAAACTCATCTTTCTTCATTGATGATGTTGTAATTTCTTTTTAGAGCTTTTTTATGAAACGCCCATCCCGCGACTGTGAAGGTGTATCATAATGTAAACTTTTCGATATCAACTTATCCCGCAAGATCATCATATGAGTAACTTCGTTGCAAATAACTTAAGACTTCTTAACACCCTTTGTTAACGAGTCCGGGACTTGAAGACATTTACCAAACATCCCGTTAGCAGACGCCAAGTTAGGATGTGTACCCACTTAAGCAAACAAAATCATTGTGACATCTAAAGCTTAAGGAGTCGTTTCCATATGATTAGCTTCTAATTGAGATTTTATGGACATTAGAATAAATCCAAACTTATCATATTTGATTATAGGTGGTAAATCAATTATGCATGTTGCATCTCTTAAGTAACATGGCAATATATGACTTTTGAGACAAACCAAATACTCCTTTGTACTTGTCTCAATTAATTTCAATGCCTAGAACATAAAAGGCATCACCGAGGTCCTTCGAATCAAATATCAAGGATAAAAACTTTATCTCATGCAACATATTCTTATATCTTCTAACTAATAGGTTGAATTTGCCTTTTCTAAATTAAACTTGACATATATACAATTATCCACCTTAGTTTCAAAAAAGTTAAATTTTCTTATTGTTTAATCAAACTTAAATACCACTGTCTCGACGCTTGTTTTAGCCCATAAATTGAATTCTTAAGCCAACATCTCATATGTTCCTTTTCTTTAATGAAAAAATATTCCATTCGTGTATACATTTTCACGTAAGTCACTATTAAGGAATGTAGTTTAAAGTCCATTCAGTACAACTCTGAATCATAGTGAGCCACGAGAACCATAATCTTTCTTTGAGATGAGAGAAAAATAACAATATAATCAATTCCTTCTCTTAATATATTTAGCTACAAATTTTGCCTTAAATCTTTCGATATTTCTTAGAGTCATAATTAGTTTAGTAGATCCATTTATAACCTACTGTTTAGACTCTGTCTTGAATTTTTAATAAAGATCTCATATGTCATTAATGTCGATAGGCTTCATTTCATCTTCCATGCCATTAAACAACTTTGATGAATCTTTAGACATTATATCACTCTTAAATAGAGTAGAATCATTTACTTTTCAAATGACATGTCACTACTACAGATCGGGGCTTATTACCACGCTTATTCTAAGGCTTTCACCACGCTTCACAAACGTGGTGAATACGACTGTCGTAATTGATAAAGTACAGAGCGTCGTAATAGCTATACCACCTATTACCACGCTTATTATGTGAAGCGTTGTAATAGGCTATTTTTTTAATAAAAAATTAAATTACGGATTAATTAAATCCGTAATTTAATATATTTTAATTATTTAACAATTTTATAATATATACAATTTCATATAAGCAAAACTAAAACTGTCAAAATTTATTTGAAAAAATCAAGAATATATTATATGTCTCAATATATCACGTACATATGAAATCTATACTACAAAGCCACCGACTATGGAATTCTGGTGCGTCTCCATAACAAGCGCCGCTATGTCCTCCCTCACTGAGTCGATCTCGTTCAACTCATAAGGTGCGAGTCCCTCGTCTCCCTGGTTAAAAAACTGTAAACAAGTGTAAATTACTAATATTATTAAAAAATAATGTAATTGATCAAAGTAAATTAGTATAAATGAAATGAATTCAACTACAATTATACCTATTGTAGACCGAAACGACTAGTGTCTAGCTGGGAGGACAAACCCTCAATGATGCGCCGCATGTTTCTACATACATAATAGCCGCACAACATACTCCCCTCAGGCTGTCTCGGACACTAATAAATGATGAACACCACTCATTAGCTTTTGAACAAAATAAATGATGACAATACAATGGACTACTAATATTGAAAATGTACCGTCACTAACTCCCACGTGACTCTGGCTCGGGATCCTCGCCATCGTGTCAGACCTCTAAAACATTACAAAATTAAGACATATATTAGTTGTCATAAATCAGACACTTCGTTCACAATTTTCATGAATATAAATTCTAGGTGAACTTACTCCTCTACAAACTTCACAAAATTCTTCGGGGCCGCCGCGCATCTAATAGAGTCGAAGTAGTAGACGGTAGATGCTCTCGGAAAGATGACAGCCAGTGTCCAATGACACCTTCACGAAGAAAGTCATTTACTCTCATAACATCATATTAAAACACCTAATAAACTTAGAACACATGAAAATCACTTACGATGTGCCGGAGTGGTACGGTAGGAAGTAGCACACGGGAGATCCAAATCTCTCTCCGAACTCTATCCGCCGGTGTACGTAGGCCGCTCTAATCTCAAAAACGGCTCCAAACTCCTCCATACGGTTGCAATCAAAAATGCAAACCGTATCTGAGACTCTGAGGGGCTGAACCTAGAAAATAGGTATCTGCATATACATACATTTCGTTTTAGATTAGCTATACCGATGTGCTACTTACTTTCATTTCATTAGTTTTATTCTTCAAATTATTACCTGTTGTAACCAGAGACGCACGGCTGGGTCAGTTGATCGACTTTCAGAAGATCAATCGCATCGTCAACACCAAATGGCGCCGGAAAGTCGAACTCTATGATATCTGGCGTCATGGGGATGATCAAGGGAGAAAGTCTCAGATAGGACCGAGCTAGCCCGAGAAGCTGCCTGGTATGGAACCTCAGACGTGGAAACTCCTCACTCCGAGAATCAGGAGCAGTCCTCTCACACCAGTGATGGTCGTCAAAAAGCTATACGATCAACGTTAAATAGTTAAAAGATTTTCTTCAACTTCTTTTTTATACCACTAATAATTTTATTTCAAACGTACCCTCTCGTCAAGCTCGATCAGATGTCAGGGCCATGGAACTATCTGGTTAACCAAGTGCTCCCGCTCCAACAAAACCCAGCTCATCGACCCGATGACCACCAGTAGCACAACACCCTCCATAACAACATGCTCAATGAGGACCTTCGACAGATCCTCTGACAGAGTCTCGTAATCGTAGACCCTGCCCCTCAGGACTCTCCCAATGGCGGTGAGTCTCCTCTCATCATGGGGTGCATCACCCTCTGCTACGTAGAGTGCGCCCTTCCTCCCAATCTATTGTTAACATAATAGTTATATTAATTTAACAAATTTTTGTAATCAATTTAATTATCACGAATGGTAAATCAAAACTTACGTCGGGGATGTCTGCGAATGGATCAACGGCTGTGAAGGCTGTGAAAGGTGTGTAGGAAGGTGGGAGGTAGTATGGAATGATCCATCCCACCAAGACCCAATGTCTGCTTGTATATCAGACAAGTCCTGGGTGGGAAATGGTGATGGAGAGCTCGGCTGCCTCGACGGCATGTAGTCATCTGTCCTCAGCGGTGAAGTGCTGGCCGTCGTAGCAAGATGGCGACGGGACTCTGATGATGAAGCTAACTGGGATGCCCGCCTCGCGACATCCTGGTCATGCTGATCCTTGCTCGCGTAGTAGTTGCTCCCTTTGGTCGACTTGGAAGACCAAAAGTTGCCCCACGTCCACAAGTTGGGCTTCCCGCGGATCCGACCGGGATATTTTGGCGAAGGGCGTGCCTCCGCCAAAATATCATGTCGTACACGGTCAACCGCGGAACCCTGACTAAGCTAGCTACTACGTAGCTCATCCTATATAATTCAGGCACGTATCGTATTAATTAGCATAGATATACGATCATATCGTGTATCAGATAGGGATTACATTAAAAACAATAACATTAACTGCAAACTTACAATGCGTCCAGCTACCGCGGCAACCTCTGGAGTAGTGTACTCCCTAGTGCCCCTCCTGCGTCGTCCCTCCTTCCACAGGATGTCCCGTGGAATCTCGGAGACCTGCGTCGCCGCCTCCTCGTGGGACACACCTTGCTCCTCAGCAAAGCATGCCCTCTCCTCCTCCAATAGCCTCTCTTCCAACCCACCATATCCACGCCGGATGTCCCATAAATTGAACACTTGTTGTGTGAAAGCATCATACACCCTCACCCCCTCTGACCATAACAACTTCAAATCATCTATCAACGGATGAAGAAAGACATCAATATCATTGTCTGACTGTTTCGGACCTAAAATAACCATCGTTAGCATGACATACTTTCTTTTCATACAAATCCATGGTGGAAGGTTGTAAATGACCAATAACACCGGCCACGTACTGTGTTGGCTGCTGAGGTTACCGTATGGATTCATCCCATCAGTGCTAAGACCCAATCTTATATTTCTTGAATCACCCCCAAAATCAGGAAAATTAAGGTTAATCATCTTCCATTGATTAGCATCAGCGGGGTGCCTTATGTAATCATCAACCACTCGACCCTCTTCGTGCCATCTTAAATACTCAGCATCCTGTTTGTTTCCGAATAGACGATGAAAGCGTGGGATCGGGTACATGTACCATATCGTTTTAATCGGCCCCCCATTACCCTTGCTCTCATCGATGTCTTTTCGTTTGAAACGATGCGCTTTTCATATAGGACATTCTGATAGATCTTCATACGAGCCTCGATACAGAATGCTGTCATTAGGGCAGGCGTGTATCTTCTTGACACGAGATCCCATTGGAAACAACACTTTTTTGGCATCATAACACCTCCTTGGCAATTCATTTTCAGCGGGTAGCAGCTCTCCCAGAAGCGTAAGCAGTTCAGTGAAGGACTTATCACTCCAATAATGTTTTGCCTTCAAATTATATAGCTTCAAGATCACAGTCAACTTGGTTAATTCTGGATTGCACCGGGGGTAGGAGTCTCGGAGGTATGCCTGATTGAGTCTCGTATCTCTCCTGCACTGCTTTCACGTAGATTTTCGTTGATGTTATCGAACATTCCCTGAATGTTGTCCTGGTCCACACACTCATCCGTATCCGAATCAACCATAACATCCGTGTAACTTGGCCCAGCTTCCTCCTCTCGCGGTTGCTTCTCACCAACTCTCTCACCATGAAAATACCAGACTGTGTACTTCGTATCAAAACCGTTAATGATGAGGTGAGTGCGAACTTCAGATATCTTCAACCTTGACACGTTCCAGCACTTTCGGCACGGACAGTTGACATAATCTTCTCCAACTCGTGTAGCGTGTGCCCTAGCAAATTCACAGAATTCGGCAACGCCTTCTTCGTATTCGTTGCTCAAACGGTTAGCCTTTATCCATCTACGGCTCATCGCGTATCTCACTAATCGACGAATTAATGAGAATAAGTAGGGGAACATATTCTAACCTCAAATAAGCACGTTTCATACAGATTATTGCGTGCATGTATGTGGGCGCAATAGTTTCATGTTTTATTGAAACTATCGCGAGTGGGATCATGACAATTTCAACAATAAAAATTCTAATAAATATAACAAATGCTGACAACAATGTGAACAACATGGCAATAAGTGCCTATAGATTTTAAATTTTAAACTTAAATTAACTTACTATTCTTTTACAATAACGGGCAAATTTGTAATGTACATATGCGAGATAGCTAAGCAGGGTTACAACTAATTAAATTAAATTAAATAAATTTGAAAATCCCGACATGTTATATTTGTAACAAACTTTGAATCTAAAACAAGATTTCTTTCCATTTAAATCCTACAACAAATTTACATTTAAAATATTTGTACCATGGCTGGATTGTACAGAACATTCCGTAACAATAAATTAAATTAGAAGCCTAATTACACACTAAACAAGCCTAATCCGACACTAATTCTAAAGCAAGATTACTTTCCATTAGTTTACATGCTAGAAACCTACGCACAAATAAAAAAATCACACAAGGATATAAAGAACTCACAAATTGATGAAGGTGCGTGTGCGGTCCCGGCCGGTAAAGAACTTTCGTCAACAGCAAATTAAACAATTCAGCTTTCACCACGCTTCCACGTGCGACAGATCACCGACAAGTAAAAAAACTATGTTAAAATCAATGGCATAGTGCTCAATTGTAAAAAAAATGAAGAGACGAGGCGGAGAACTTACAGATTCCGAGCGTTGAAGCAGGTTGAATCGGTGAAGACGTTAGGTTCAAATTATATACTTGCGTTCTGATGGAATCTCAGCCGTTGATCAAAACACCTATTACCACGATTCTCATTAAAAGCGTGGTAATAGATATACCTATTACCACGCTTCTTATTAAAAGTGTGATAATAAGTTGTTCTATTACCACGCTTTTGGTATTTTTTTTTAAAATGAAAACGCATGGTAATAGGTTGTTCCATTACCACGCTTTTAATGAGAATTTTAAAATTTGTAAGTTGAAAAAGAGTATTAAAATATATTTGGATACTATACCGTTATTAAAATATGTTTAAATATATTATTATAATCTACTGCTTTTAATATACATTTTCTATATATATATATATATATATATATATATATATATATATATTAATTTTACGCTTTTCTCTGATTTATCACCACGCTTATTGGCTGAAGCGTAGTGATAAGTGTACCCATTACCACGCTTTCGGTAAAAATCGTGGTAATTGGTCAATCAAATTTATTTTGTTTTTGTTTTATTTCATATAATTAAAAATAAATAAGTGATTTTACAAGATTTGTAAGTTAATGTGATTGAATGTATTATGTGTAGTAAAAAAAATTAAGTGAATTTTTAATTTGTAAGTTATATATATTGAGAATATTATATATAAGATGTCTATCATGCATATGTTGTTAAGTGTTATAGTTTGTATGAACTAGACTTTAGGATTTATGATCAACCTTATAAAAAGCATCATCATTAATTTATAAATTATTTTCAATTTTAATCAATGGCAATCATCAACATTATGTAACATTCATAAATATATAAAAAAATCAAATTAAGTACCTATTACCAAGCTTATTTCAAATACGCGTGGTAAAAGGAATACTTATTACCACGCTTATTGGCCGAAGCGTGGTGATAAGTGTACCTATTACCACGCTTTCGGTAAAAATTGTGGTAATTGGTCAATCAAATTTATTTATTTTTTGTTTTATTTCATATAATTAAAAATAAATGAGTGATTTTACAAGATTTGTAAGTTAATGTGATTGAATGTATTATGTGTAGTAAAAAAATTAAGTGAATTTTTAATTTGTAAGTTATATATATTGAGAATATTATGTATAAGATATCTATCATGCATATGTTGTTAAGTGTTATAGTTTGTATGAACTAGACTTTAGGATTTATGATTAACCTTATAAAAAGCATCATCACTAATTTATAAATTATTTTCAATTTTAATCAATGGCAATCATCAACATTATGTAACATTCATAAATATATAAAAAAATCAGATTAAGTACCTATTACCACGCTTATTTGAAATAAGCGTGCTAAAAGGAATACTTATCACCACGCTTATTAGTCGAAGCGTGGTGATAAGTCAATATATTACCACGCTTGTGATTAAAAACGTGGTCATTTTTAATTCAATTTTATTTTATTTTTGTTTTTATTCATGTAATTATAAATAAGTGATTGATTTTTCATGATTTGTAAGTTAATGAGATTAAATGTAATATGTGTAGTAAAAAAATTAAGTGAATTTTTTATTTGTAAGTTATATATATTGAGGATATATGAAATATATCATGCATGTTGTAGTCAAGTGTTACAGTTTGTATGAAATAGATTTTAGGATTTACAATCAACCCTTATAAAAACATCATGAATTTATAAATTATTTTGAATTAAATCAATGACAATCATCAACATTACTTAAGATTCATAATTATAAAAAAACAAAAATTAATACCTATTACCACGCTTACTTGTAATAAGCGTGGTGATAAGTCTTATTTAATTTAAGTAAAAAAGAATCGTGGTTTAAAGTTTTAAATTGAAAAAGCTAATATTTCAATCAATTAACCTATATATTACCACGCTTCTTATAATTAAGCGTGGTAATGGGTTATGTTAAAAGACGGCATCGTTTCTTTGAGAGTCTATTACCACGCTTGGGGTTTTAAAAGCGTGGTTATAAGGGACGATCAAAACGGTAACCGTTTTGAATTTTGAACATGATCAATTACCACGCGTCCGTTTTTGAAGCGTGGTAATTGATCATGTTCAAAACGGTTACCGTTTTGATCGTCCCTTATAACCACGCTTTTAAAACCCCAAGCGTGGTAATAGACTCTCAAAGAAATGATGCCGTCTTTTAACATAATCTATTACCACGCTTAATTATAAGAAGCGTGGTAATAGGTAAAGTGCCAATTGCATACCCACCAATTATCACACTTTATTTGATTAATTACCACGGTCATAATAATAAGCGTGGTAAAAAGAAAAGGCGTGGTAATAGCTCAAATCAGTAGTAGTGTGTACATCTTCATTCATGTCATGTATCAATTTAGCTTAATAATAATCCTTGCATGTTGCATGAATAAATTGCTGCACATAATAGGTTGTGGGAGTTGACTGTTTATTTATGAATGTATCCTATTTTGTGTCCTATGGCACTTACTTGCCTTCTATTTTTTTCCTGAGCACAAGGTGTATCTTGTTGGAGGTTGTGAAAGGGACCTAGTTCTAAAGAGAACGCCTAAAGATTTTGACAGTTAAGGAAGTTAAAATTGCATTTTGATTGTAATTATAAGATGTTTGCATGGATCATTGTTCATTAATCTTGTTAATGGAATGTATCTTTTTATTTTCATGTGGAGTCATGAGAACAACTGGTAATATCAGTCGGCTTAAAGATAACAACCGGTAATATCAGTCGGCTTAAAGATTATTAGTTTGATTTCATTTCAAGTGAATGTGGTTTGTCAGCTTTATGTTGGAAATAGATGAATGAAAGTGGAAAGAAATATTAGAGTGAAACTTTGTAGGAAATTTACACCTTGACTAGAATGCTCACTCTTAATTTTTGGATGATTACAAATGAAGATACATCGCCTATTTATAATAGTTCCTAAATGAAATGGATGGCTAAGATGAATTCTATCCAACGGCTATAAATAAGGACTCTAAAATTCTCCTGAAATATTCCCTAGCATATTCTTAATGAAGGAGACTCCATATGTTTTTAGAGAAGTCAATACTCTTCTCTACTTCTCTTTATTTTGGGCTACTCTTCTTGGACGTCTTTAGACTTTAATTAGACACTTTTTTTGGATTTGATCTAGTCCAAAGACTTGGGCATTGACAAAGATCATGACCATCAAAATTGGTATTTAATGCCAACCGCGGTTTCAAATTGAGTCTGACCTTAATCGAGACCCGATTTCAAACTGATGCGTGAATTAACTCTAACAGGGGTTGGTTTAAGGTCAGACCCAGTTTGAAACTGGGTCTTGTAGACCTGTGTGCTGATTGGGCTGCACAATAAGCACACAGGTCGAGACCCAATTTCAAACAGTGGTTGGCTTTAGGTCAACCGCCATTTCAAACGACGGTTTGCTAAAAGTAGGCCATTTTGATAAGCTTTTTCCAAAGAAGGCCACTCGGGAAAGATTAATTTTTGAAAGGCAAAAAAAAACTCCAATCGTTTCTTGCCACTGATGCTACAAGTATGATCAAATTGGCGTCGTTACGGGGATATGGGTACCTGATCATTTATTAATTTTAAAAACAAATATAATTTAGATGTAAATTTTTACAATAACTTTTTTAAAATGACTTTTCATAGTTTGATGCTAAATCTGTTGTATGATTTTTTAATATCCTTACTAAATAAGTGTCAAGAATTTAGAAACATACGATATTTTCACATGCAATGGAAATATGGTGTAACCCATCTTATTTCTCTATTTATTTGTTTTTCTTTGATTTAATATTTATGTTACTTTTACATTTGTTTCTTCTAGGCATGACTTGCAACTTTTTCATCAATCTGAGCTGAAATAAAGTCATCTCCTATCCAATGGTCATGACGTTTAATATCCGGTACATCAATAGGAGAGTCTTTTTCCGCCAATAATGGGCCTTCCACAATTAAAAACCATAAACACCTTCTCCCACAAGTGAGATGGTCTCTGGTGAACTTATAGGCTTTGAAATATCTTACCTCATCGCCCCATCGCACTTCGCATCTACATGAGGTTCCGAATAATACGGTGTGACAATGATATTCAAAAGAGGAATGAAATTCAACTCTCACCGGACCACCTAAGACCTTATCTTTATCGCTGCAAGTGATAAACGCAACATGATTCGGAGCAAGCCAATTATGTATTTCCAATGTCACAGTGCAGTTTTGAAAATTTAAAGAAAGAGATATGAGGAGGAAGATCAAAACAACTTTCAGAGCACTTGTTTTGGAAACCATGTTATTTATTTTTACCAAATTGATTTCATATGATAGTCAAGTACAATGTGAAGTTATTTATAGTGAAAAAATCAAAAAAAGAATAATTTTTTTTTATAAATTCACTACCGCAAAAGCAGCAACTTCTTTTTTATTTGTAATGAGACTCTGCCTTTTATAATTGAAGAAATGAAAAAATAAGTGAAACTCTTATTGATAAAAGTTTCTTTGGTTATTACTTTTTAGAGATATGTTTCATGCTAGTTTTCAAAGTCCCTCCATTGTTTATCTCCTACTTACATATATGGTGAAATTTAGATTTTGAATTTTTAAAATGAAGAGAATATGTATTTTCGACACAAGGATATGAGGAATTTTTGATAGACAGGCTAGGTTAAAAAAACAAAAATAAAAAATAGGAGGGCAAAGAGCGCAAATTCTTGAGTGCACGACGTCATTTTGCTCTTACTTTGATCCAATTGTGTATTGCAACCCATTTGAGGTACCAAATCTTAATAGATAACATTATAAAAAAAAATTAAAAATCATAAAAAATATAAAGTTATAGTAATTCAGAAAAAAAAATTTACCTAGTTTATATTTAATTATATATTTCTATTCACTAAATCTTAATAAATATTCATTTATTGTACATTTATGTTCATTAAAAGGAAATTGCTTTAATCATATAAGCATGGACATTCATGAGTTAAATTGCTTTATTTATTTGGTATATACATATTAAAGAAGCAAAAAGACATAAATATTCACTAGACGAGTACATATGTGTCTAACTCTTGCACAAATCTTTTACTTTTATTAAAAAATAGCATTCATGTGATGAATATCTAGGTATCCAACTCATGAATAATATTTTTCTTAATCTGATGGACATATAGTATTGATGTGATGAACATAATTATTTATTTGATAAAGATAAATATATTAATAAATATAAAAATATGTTCATCAAGTGAGCTGGTATATTCAACATATTGGATAATAGGTTCATTAAATGAGCTTTTACGTTCATCAGGTGATATGTTCATCAGATGAGCTGCAATGTTTGTAAGGTGAGCTGATATATTTATCTGATCTAATGATATATTCATTAAATCTGGTGATATGTTAATCAAATAAACTTTCTTTACTTTTATTGATATTTATTCTACTATATTCATCAAATGATATGTTCATTAGATGGGCTGCTATGTTCATCTAATCTGATAATGTATTCAATAGATGAGCTTATATGCTCATTAGAAGAGTTGTTATGTTTATCATATCTATTGATATATTCATTATATGAGCTGTTATGTTCTTTAAATTTGATATTATGGCGGATCAGGTGAAAACCAGTTTGGATATGTAAACTGTGAACCAACTGTGTCGTTAGATTAACCACGCATGGACGTTTGAGATTAAATTGATGTTTATCCACTTTAATAAATAACATAATAATGAAGATGAGAGAGATACTGTTACCTTAAAAAAAGGATATGATAGATTTGATTCCCATATTCTTAGCGATTAACTTATTTCCTAAAATCATAATTATCTGTGTATTATCGAATGATTTGTTCATCATGAATTTTTTTTCATTTTAAATAAAAAACGCAGAATTTTTTTATGGTAATTTTAGTGCATAATTTAAACCTCAGTGCATTATCTGGTATTTGGTGCATATTTTAAATTTTGATGCAAGATTTGATTATTGTTTCTTTGTTGATTATTTTGATGAATTATACAGTGAACTAATGATGCATACATAGATATGCTTTATATTTATTTCATTATTTTTTTGAATGTCCTTTTAGATAAAATATGCACTTATTTAATATGCACCAAAATCCATATGTGCACCAAAATTAATAATGTGCACCAAAAACCATATGTGCACCAAAATTAATAATGTGCCCCAAAATCCATATGTGCACTAAAATCCATATGTACACCAAAATTAATAATGTGCACCAAAATCCATATGTGCACCATTACACACTGATTCACTTATTATGATGTGAATTACATTGATCTGTCATGGCAGATCTTATACATAGCAGCAACAATTGATAGAGGAGACATAGGCAACAACATTAATTAGAGCTGGGGGATTCGAATGCATGGTAAAAGAACTCAAAAAAAGGAAACAAAGAATAATTGAGGAGAGATAAAAAGGGAGAGATAAATCAGTAAAGATCTCTTAATACCGGTTTATGTGCACATTTTAAGGAGAGAATATTTATGAGATTAAATACAGATAAAGGAATTAATTTTAATTTTTAAGATAAATAAAACCAGATTCGTTGGATTGAATAAAATCAAATGATATAAATAGTTCACAGTTTACATATCTAAATTGCCAAATTGGTTTTTATTTGATCCACCCTCTCTCTCTCTCTCACACTATATATACATATATATAGGATGTGGTTCAAGGGAGAACCTCATTTAACATGAGAATTGAGAACCGGATAAGAGGCATTGGATCATCTAATACAATTGACGGGAGAGGTGAGACAAATGGTAGTGGGAGTAGGTGGGGTAGGAGACATTTCACAATTTGAGAAGGGTGGGGGTACAACAGTCCAGTAGAGAATTGCACTTTTTTGACACGTGTCTGTCACATGAAAATCACATTCTCTCTCCCTTTTTTAATTTTTAAAATCAATTTATATATATATTTTAATATTTTTCAAAAACTAAATATCATATTCATTTGTAAAAAATTAATAGGTTTAATTTATCCATTTTCGATATTTTTTTAAAAAAATTTCGTGAAGCACAAAGTACGAGAGTTCAAATTACAAAAAACATGAAGTTCATATTTTAGAGTTCATATTTCATATTTCAAAGCTAAAAGGAAAAAGTACATGGTATAAAGTACAACGTTCAAATTTAAAATAAGAACTCAAAATTATGAATTTTGAACTTTATACTTTGTTTCTTGTACATTGTGTTTTTTGTACTGTTTTGAAAAAAACAATATCCAAAATGAATTTTAAATTAAAACTTATATTTTTTTATAAATGATTACAAAATTTTACTATAAAAATAATATTAAAATAAATATATAAACTGATTTTAAGAATTAAAAATAAAAATTAATAAGTTTGCGTAAAGAGAAAGAGAGAGAGGGAGTGTGGCATCTAGAATGAGTTAGTGAGACGTGTAACAGACAGAGATTGGCATGTGAGAGTAGGTAGTGGAACATGTGACAGCTTCTGGTTGACTGCAAAATTAAACTTCAAATTACCCCTCATGTAGTGGGACACGAGGCAAGTTTTAGGAGGAGTTATCAATTTTCACATTGTGAGGGGTTCCCAAATCAATCTTTCACATATATGTTAACTTAAGATATCGATGGTGTCTAGACGCTTGTTGTAGCCCATAATTTGAACTCTTAAATGAACATTCATCTGTTCCTTTTTCTTTACTAACAAAACCTTTTAATTGAGCCATATATAAATCTTCACGTAAATCACCATTAAGGATTGTAGTTTTAATATCCATTTAGTGTAGCTCAAAATTATTATGAGTCACTATCTATCTTTCAGACAAGGGAGAAAGTGTCGATATAATCAATCCCTTCTCTTTACGAATGCTTTTTGCTACAAGCCTTGCTTTGATCCTTCTTATATTTCCCTTAGAGTCATGATTAGTTCTGCTGATCCACTTATAACCTAATATTTACACTCTATTAGGAATATCTAATAAATCCTAGATATCATTAATGCTCATAGACGCTATTTCATCTATCGTGGCTTCAGACCACTTTGATGAATTTTAGAGATTGTGCCACTCTTTATTCATACACACACAACATAATCATAAGAGATGGCAGACCTTCTTTCTCACTGTAATTTTTATAAAGCTTCATTACTAACCATAGGTGGTTCATCAACTAGTAAAGGAGACTGATTTGTCTGTATGTCTTCATTAGGCATATTATGAATAGTTTCTAGGCTCAATCGGGTAGTTAACTCTAGGAATCAAAACTGAGGGTGCAACTATGTAAGGTGAAAGAAAAATTACCTCTTGGATTAATAGTAATGGGACATAAACCCGAGTCTCCTCAAAATCAATTTTATACTCTCTGAATTCCCACTGATTTCATCATTCTCAAAAAAATATCATATGACGTGTTTCTACAAACTTTGTAGTGCGATCTGGAAAGTAAAAGTTATACCCTTTTGACCAATGAAGATTGACAACTAGTCTTACGGTTTGATTTACTATTATATGCACTACTACAGGTTAATACCTTTAATCATGTTTATTTATGGCCAATTACAACGTTTCACAAGCATGGTTAAAGCGATCGTCCTAAATAGAGGAGTGCAAAGCGTGGTAATAGGTAGCTTAATTGTCTCACTTATGTCTTTGTATGTTATGGCGCAGAGCGACAGTGACAAAAACCCTAATTAGAGAAATTCTACTGATAATGGACTTAAAGTTATTAGACCCTTCAATTTGGACCGAGATTTACCCAACCAGAACTAAGAATTTGTGATCTAACTATTTGCTTTTCATTCATTCATTATTTATGTTAGTTTTACATTTATTTCTTCTAAGCTTGACATGAAACTTTTTTATCACTCTGAGATGAAACAAATTCATATTCTATCCAATGGTCATGATGTTTAATCGTCGGATTATCACTAGGAGAGTTTTTATCCGCCAACGATGGGCTTTCCGGAAATAAAAACCACACACACCTGCTCCCACAAATGAGATGGTCTCTGGTTAACTTCTAGGCTTTGAAATATCTTACCGCATTGCCCCATCACACTTCGCATCTACATGAGGTTCCAAGTAATACTGTGTGACATTGATATTCAAAAAAAGCACGATACTCAACTCTCACCGGATCACCTAAGACTTTAACTTTATCGCTGCAAGTGATAAAAGCGGGAGTATTCGGATGAAACCAATTATGTAGTTCCAATGTCATAGTGCAGTTTTGAAAATATGAAGAAAGAGATAAAGGAGGAAGACAAAACAACTTTAGGTGTACTTGTTTTGAAAACCCTGTTATTTTAATTTACTAAACTACTTTGATATGATAGTCAAATAAAATGTGAAAATTATTTATAGTGAGAGTAAATCACAAAAAAATTAAAAAAATTCATTGTAAATTTGTTATCGCAAAAGTAGCAACTCTTTTTTTATTAGGAGCCTATACCTTTATAAAGAAACAATACAATAAGTAGACATTTTCATGATGAACAAAAAAAGTCTCATTGATTATTATTTTTTACAGATAAATATATAAAAAAGTCTCATTGGTTATTACTTTTTAGAGATACATATAGATATAGGCAACTTCTGAGTTCTCATATGTTTCAAGCTAGTTGTCATGTCCCACCATTCTATATCTCCGACTTACATATAAATTAATATATAGATATTTAATTTTTAAAGTGAAAAAAAAAAGTATTTTCCCCTTCAAAAATCAAAAGATGGCACAACAATATGAGGAATTTTTTGTAGACAAGCCACGTGAAAAAAGACGATAACAATAACATAGGCAGGCACTATGGGAAAGGAACAGAAGGATATTTAAGGGGGAAACATCTAGCATGGACAAACTAAGGAAGGAGGCACTATGGGAAATGGATATAGCTCTATCCAAGATAACAAGAATGAAGAAAACACAACAAAATATGGACTGGGCAGCCAGCAGGGGGATTACCCCAATGTTCTTGATAAAAAAGAAGCCAAATGGCCCAGAGAACATAACGGAGTGAAAAACACTGAAGGTGCCAAAGTTGGAGTCATAAAATTAGCGAAATTCCTAAACCTTGATATTACTCAGCAGTGTAATTAGGTTGATTCTCTATTATTTCCTTTGTTGCGCTGCTGTAGTGGTCGGTCGTTGACTAGCAGGAACATCGTGTCGGCCGTGTGCCCGTTTTGTTGGAACTCGAGTTCCAATGTGTACAAACAGGTTTTATGAGTCATGTGTACAGTTTCTTTTTTGGAGGAATACAACATACCTTTCCAAAAAAAAAAAACATAGGCAGGCAAAAAGTGCAAGTTCTTAGATGCACTGACGTCGTTTTACTCTTAGTTTGGTTTAGTAGTGTCTTCCGGCCCAATAGTGAAAATTAGAAAAATTTAAAACAATTATAAAAATTAAATTAATATTCTAATTTAAAATAAATAAAATAAAAATAAAAATAATAAATTAACATATTTAATATTTTATATTCATTAATTATATATTTTTATTCACTATATATTGATAAATATTAATTTTGCTGCACACTTCTATTCATTAAAAAAATTACATTAATCAAATAAGCGTGGACGTGCAAGATATAAATTAATGTATTTTTTTGATATATACATACAAAAAAAATAAAAAAACTTAAATAATCACCAAATGAGTAATAGATGTCCAATTTGTGAACACATCTTTTAGTTTAATGAACATAGCTATTCATGTGATTAATATCAAGGTGCCCAACTCATGAACATATTGCTTAATCTGATGAATATAGTTATTGTAACAGCCCCGACTCCTTACTGTCGATATTGTCCCACACTCTCTCGCCCCGTGCGGCGGTGGGTTTTGCGTTGGTGTGCTGCCTGCACCCAAAAGGCCTCGACACTAAGTAAGGAGTCTTAGCCCTCATAAGGAAGCTAAGGATCCCCACCCAGCCGATGTGGGATGTAACATTTCACCCCTCTTACAGGGCAGCCGTCCCCGGCGACGTGCCTCATTCGGCGATCTGGCCGGAGACTCTGTCGGACTAGGTGGTCGGCTTTGATACCATTGTAACAGCCCCGACTCCTTACTGTCGATATTGTCCCACACTCTCTCGCCCCGTGCGGCGGTGGGTTTTGCGTTGGTGTGCTACCTGCACCCAAAACGCCTCGACACTAAGTAAGGAGTCTTAGCCCTCATAAGGAAGCTAAGGATCCCCACCCAACCGATGTGGGATGTAACACCAACTCATGAACATATTGGTTAATCTGATGAATATAGTTATTGATGTGATGAACATAACTATTCATTTGTTGAAGATAACTATTTTAATTAATATAAAAATATGTTTGCTAGGTGAACTGTTATGCTCATGATATTTGATAATATGTTCATTAGATGAGCTACTATGCTCACCAGAATTGATAAGCTTCTATATCAGCCGCTATATTCATTGGATGAGCTAGTATGTTCATTTAATATACTGATATGTTCATTAGATCTGATGATATGTTCACCAAATGAGTTTTCTTTACTTTTGTTGATATATATTCTAATATGTTCATCAAATGATATGTTTATTAGATTAGCTGCTATCTCTGTTAAATATGCCACAATGTTCATCTGATCTGATAATATGTTCATCATATGAGGATATATGTTGATCAAATGAGCTGCTATGTTTATAAGATGTGATAATATGTTCATGAGATGAGCTTTTATGTTGATCAGATATGATAAAATGTTCATTATATGAGCTGATATATTCATCAGCTCTGGTATTATGTTAATTAGATGTGTTTCCTTCGCTTTTGTTAATATTTATTTTACTGTGTTCATCAGATTATATGTTTATCGATGAGCTGCTACATTCATTAGATACTGCTTTAGATCCGATCTGATGATTTGTTCATCAGATGAGTTGATATGTTCATCAGATTTTTTTTTTTTCAAAAAATTTATTAAAACCAAGGTCTGAAAGAGGATACAAAAAGGAAGGAAGAAACGGGAAGAGGGATGACACCCAGTCTACCCGAATCACCTACCCAACAAGCAAAAATTAAACCCATTACACACGCCTAGAGGACATAAATCGAAGCCCATCCCAACGAAGAGCCGCGCGCACCTCCGTGGAGAAAGGCTGCGAGGAAAGAGCAACAATGGATCCGACTTCCAAGGCAAAATTAGCAAGCCTGTCCGCAACTCGATTAGCCTCACGAAGCACATGAACAACCCGTACTCCGACAATCTCTTGCCTAATTTTGCGAAAAATATAGGTACACGACCAAGGGCATTCGCCTTCTCCCGTAAGAGAGTCAACCAACACCTTCGAGTCACTCTGTAATTCCACAACATGAAATCCATGTTCTCGCGCCAGCTGACGACCCTGTAGAGCAGCCTCATACTCTGCAACTACGCTGGAACAATAAGCATTGAACCGGGACGCAAACAACATCTTCGACTCGCCCAGAATCCCCCGAATAACCCCTCCTCATGAAGAACCCCGGGACCCCGAAGATCCATCTGTATTAAGGGTGAGACCCGGTCCTGGGTCCCAAGCAATCCACCTCACTCTACTAACCGGGACAGGTAAAACAGGGAGACGCAGACTCTCTATGGCCAGAATATCTGCCGAAGGCAATGGTACCTTCGCCTTAAACTGAGGCAGCAGCCTAAGCATCCAACTCCCCACTTTTTTGAGTAAAGGACGCCGACCAGGAATGGAGTCGTGGATCCTCCTATTACGCTCACACCAAATCTCCCACAACCCGCATCCAACTGCCACACAGGAGACAAAATCAATCTGCGACCTTACAGGACCCGATGGTATCCAAGCCCATCTCAGCTGAAACAAAGATGTAACATGCGGCTTATCTAGACTTCTGCCCAGGGAAGACCATACAGAGCAAGCAAGCTCCCCATTAATAAAAAGATGGTCAATCGACTCACAGGCTGGCCGATCGCAGCAACGGCACTGCGAACTAAGGGAAACACCCTTGCTCTGAATTCGGGTATCCACAGGGATGGCGTTATTAAATAACCGCCAGAGGAATCCCCCAATCTTTCGAGGGATCCATGGAGCCCAAAACCAATCGAAATCACGACCACCCTGAGTTGGATAGATGGTAGATAAGAAATCAGCCGGGGAGAAACGACCCGAAGCGGTTTCCGGCCACACCAAACGATCCTTCGAGCCTTCAACCAGCCGAACCCGACTTAAAGACTCCCGAATATCTACAGGGCACCTCAACAACTTTTCTAGGTCATCCAGAATATCCTTCACCGAAAACCCTTCCAAATCCACACTTACATTCCTGTCGGGGAAAACATGAGTGATTTTTAGAACACCACTGCCCAGAACCCACACTACCCGGGGCCGGAGAAGGAGGATGAACGGTTGAATATTTGACCAGACAACCGACCCGCTGATTGGTGATGACGAAATCAGCGAAGGATGCCCATACTTCGAAGCCATAAAACGAGCCCAGAGAGAGTCTTGCTCCCAAAAACGCCAAGCAAGCTTAGCGAGAAGCCCTTCCCTAATCTGATCCAATCTTCTCAGCCCTAAGCCTCCGTCACTAGTTGGCCGGCAGACAGAAGACCATCTAACCCAATGATGACGCTTCTCTTGACCTGCATTCCATAGAAAGGATGCCAACAACGAGGAGATGCGCTTCAACACAAGCCGAGGAACAGGGATAGAAGCCAGAACATGGGTCGATGATGCCATAAGAACTGACTGTATCAGTGTGATCCTGCCACCAAATGAGACGAGCTTACTAAACCAACCTTCTATGTTCATCAAACGAGCTTCTAAGTTCATCAAATGAGCTACTATATTCATCAGATGATATGTTCATTAGATGAGCTGCTATGTTCATGAGATCTGATGATATGCTCTTCAAATGACCTGCTATATTTATCATATTTGATGGTATGTTCGTATGTTCATCAAATCATGTTCGTCAGATGAGCTTTCCTTGCCTTTGTTGATATTTATTCTACAGTTTCTATATTTATTTAAATTTTTCTGTTAAAATTATGTATATTTTTAAAAATTTCATTGTTTTTTATTATTTATTATATATATTGACTTGAAATAAGTTTAATGTATTGAAAAGACGCCGAACGATGTTGTTATCAAATGAGCACTCATTTACCATGAGTCATTGGAAAAAATGAACTCTACATAGCAGGGACTGACTAAGTGAAAAAATAATTAAAAAGACGAGATACCTTAATTAGTTCATTAATAACCAAAACTAATGATAAATATACATGAAAGGGTTGCCAGTATATTGGTAATTGAGACATAAAATAAACAATAAAAATGTTTGTGTGGCTTTCTAATGTAAAACAAAAGATACCAATATTAATAGATAACTACCGAAGAATATATATTTAAATGTTTATGTAAGCTTGTTGTTTGATTGTAATGATGATTATAAATGTATTTTAAGTGCCTTTTCATAGTTCCAGGGATACTGCCTCTTCATGATTAAGGTTCGTCATTAATTATTTTTTTGAAAGGGGATCGATAGTGGTTCCCCACTTCCACCCTTGGTGGCCAGGGGCCGAACACCGCCTCCACTTTGATAGTGTACACCCATACTCACTGCGGGTCATCTCACGCGCACCTCCAGTGTATCTAAGCGTAAATGCGGTACCAATAGGGCTTGAACCCAGGACCTTGGAGTTGTTAGACAACACCCAATACCACTAGGCCAACACCTTGTTGGTGTTCGTCATTAATTTACATGATGATAATATCGTCTAACTACTATCCAACTATAGAATGACCTTCAATTTCTTTTTTATAGGGTGTTAACTGCTAATTCAAGATTATTTTTCTCTTTGATTCTCCATATGAACGTTTGGTCTTCGAATTCTTTCTAAGTGATGAGCGTTAATACTATTCAAAACTATTAGTTCAAGGTAAAGTAATGTTATTGAATCAAATCAACTCAAATCACTTAGTTTAACATTATCAACACCTAATCTATGTGTGCAATTGAAAACTAACCAGTGTTAGAGGAAAAAACATCATATTAAGAACAACTTCGAGCTGCAACAAATCACACAGACGGGAATTGGCATATGGCTTACTGATGGTCACAGTCTTCTATTTGTTTGCAGTGCGTCTCATGATTGGAATTATTTTTAATTTCTCAGATGAAAGAGCCTTATTTTTGGATCAAGATATTTCTTAGTAGTCCCACATATGTTCTTTTATTTATGGCACTGAGAGAGACAGGGATTATATCCTCGCTATGAAGGTTCCACCGATCGTGCACTTAAAGTTAATGGGCCCTTTAAATTTTAGCAAAGATTAAACTAACATTCTCTCACTTGATTGAATGGTTAATCAACATATGTTTACACTCGATGAAGAAGCATAAGAAGATAATGCGTTTCAGCAGCCAATATGATGCTATTGAAACTCTAGCACCTATAGGACACCACTCTATCTTGCAAGAATAATGACTAATTCTTATTAGCAGCTAGTTCATAGTTATGGTCCTCTTTTTCTGAATTAGATCATATAAGATATCCATTAAACCCATGTCAAAAACATAATATTTAAAGAAATTGGGTGGTAAGCCTTTGGTGAGCGGATTCACTAACATAAAATTAGTGCTTATATATTGAATTATAATATATAGTCTGATCCTGAATTTCATCTCTCTCAACATGATACTAAATTGTCAATTTGTTTGGAAGCACCACTTAACTTGTTATCTGAAAAGAATAATGCGGCTTCATTATCGCAATATAACTTAAGGGCATGTTTGGTAGCAATCAGGGTGGTAATAGAAACGAGGATAAATAATCCCATCTATTTTGGTGGGATAAATAATCCTGTATTTTAAAGCTAAACTTTATGTCTTGGGATTTTTAATACTTATCATAATCTGAACTACACACGTTAGAGTGTTATAAATTATCCAATCCCACTTTGAATTCCGTCTACCAAACGTGGGCTAATGGGTCTAGAAATATAGTCGACCGCGTCTTTAAGCCTGACATAAAATTTCCAAGACATATAGCTTGTCTCGTGGCTTCAAAACATGTGACAAACTCATCTTTCTTCATTGATGATGTTGTAAGTTCTTTTTAGAGCTTTTTTATGAAACGCCCATTCCGCGACTGTGAAGGCGTATCATAATGTAAACTTTTTGCTATCAACTTATCCCGCAAGATCATCATCTGAGTAACTTCGTTGCAAATGACTTAAGACTTTTTAACAGCCTTTGTTAACGAGTTCGAGACATGAAAAAATTTACCAAACATCCCGTTAGCAGACGCCAAGTCAGGATGTGTACCCACTTGAGCAAACAAAATCATTGTGACAGCAAAAGCTTAAGGAGTCGTTTCCATCTGATTAGCTTCTAATTGAGATTTTATGGACATTAGAATAATCCAAATTTATCATATTTGATTATAAGTGGTGGATCAATTATGCATGTTGCATCTCTTAAGTAACATGACAATATATGACTTTTGAGACAAACCAAATACTCCTTTGTACTTGTCTCAATTAATTTCAGTGCCTAGAACATAAAAGACATCACCGATGTCCTTCGAATCAAATATCAAGGAGAAAAACTTTATCTCATGTAACATATTCTTATATCTTCTTACTAATAGGTTGAATTTGCCTTTTCTAAATTAAACTTGACATATGCAATTATCCACCTCAGTTTCAAAAAAGTTAAATTTTCTTATTGTTTAATCAAATTCTTAAGACACCACTGTCTCGACGCTTGTTGTGTAGCCCATAAATTGAATTCTTAACCGACTTCTCATATGTTCCTTTTCTTTAATGAAAAATATTCCATTCGTGTATTTATTTTCACGTAAGTCACTATTAAGGAATGTAGTTTAAAGTCCATTCAGTACAACTCTGAATCATAGTGAGCCACTAGAACCATAATCTTTCTTTGAGATGACAGAAAAATAATAACATAATCAATTCCTTCTCTTTGTGTAATATATTTAGCTACAAATTTTGCCTTAAATCTTTTGATATTTCTATTTATAACCTACTGTTTAGACTCTGTCATGAATTTTTAATAAAGATCTCATATGTCATTAATGTCTATAAGCTTCATTTCATCTTCCATGCCATCAAACCAATTTGATGAATCTTTAGACATTATATCACTCTTATATAGAGTGGAATCATTTACTTTTCAAATGACATGTACATCTTCAATCATGTCATGTATCAATTTAGCTTAATCATAATCCTTGCATGTTGCATGAGTAAATTGTTGCACATAATAAGTTGTGGGAGTTTGACTATTTATTTATGAAAGTATCCTATTTTGTGTTCCTATTGCACTTCATTTTCATCTACTTGCCTTCTATTTTTTTCCTGAGCACAAGGTGTATCTTGTTGGAGGTTGTGTAAGGGACCTAGTTCTAAAGAGAACGCCTAAAGATTTTGACAGTTAAGGAAGTTAAAATTACATTTTGATTATAATTATAAGATGTTTGCATGGATCATTGTTCATTGATCTTGTTAATGGAATGTAACTTTTTATTTTCATGTGGAGTCATGAGAACAACTGGTAATATCAGTCGGCCTAAAGATTATTAGTTTGATTTCATTTTAAGTAAATGTGGTTTGTCAGCTTTATGTTGGAAATAGATGAATGAAAGTGGAAAGAAATATTAGAGTGAAACTTTGTAGGAAACTTACACCTTGACTAGAATGCTCACTCTTTATTTTTGGATGATTACAAATGAAGATACATCGCCTATTTATAATAGTTCCTAAATGAAATGGATGGCTAAAATGAATTGTATCCAACGGCTATAAATAAGGACTCTAAAATTCTCCTGAAATATTCCCTAGCATATTCTTAATGAAGGAGACTCCATATGTTTTTAGAGAAGTCCATACTCTTCTCTACTTCTCTTTATTTTGGGCTACTCTTCTTGGACGTCTTTTAGACTTTAATTAGACACTTCTTTTGGATTTGATCTAGTCCAAAGACTTGGGCATTGACAAAGATCATGACCATCAAAATTGTTATTTAATGCCAACCACGGTTTCAAATCGGGTCTGACCTTATTCGAGACCCGATTTCAAACTGATGCATGAATTAATTTCAACCGCGGTTGGTTTAAGGTCAGACCCAGTTTGAAACTGGGTCTTGTAGACCTGTGTGCTGATTGGGCTGCACAATTAACACACAGGTCGAGACCCAATTTCAAACAGCGGTTGGCTTTTAAGCCTGTTCTTTTGGATTTGATCTAGTCCAAAGACTTGGGCATTGACAACGATCATGACCATCAAAATTGTTATTTAATGCCAACTGCGGTTTCAAATCGGGTCTGACCTTAATCGAGACCCGATTTCAAACTGATGCATGAATTAATTTCAACCGCGGTTGGTTTAAGGTCAGACCCAGTTTGAAACTGGGTCTTGTAGACCTGTGTGCTGATTGTGCTGCACAATCAGCACACAAGTCGAGACTCGATTTCAAACAGCGGTTGGCTTAAGGTCAACCGCCATTTCAAACGACGGTTTGCTAAAAGTAGGCCATTTTGATAAACTTTTTCTAACGAAGGCCACTCGAGAAAGATTAATTTTTGAAAAGGCCAAAAAAAAACTCCAATCATTTTTTGTCACTAATGCTACAAGTATAAACTGGAATTTTAGATTTTATTTTTTAGAAACCGTAACGATTTGATCAAATTGGCATCGTTACGGGGATATGGGTACCTGATCATTTATTAATTTTAAAAACAATTATAATTTAGATGTAAATTTTTACAATAACTTTTTTAAAATGACTTTTCATAGTTTGATGCTAAATCTTTTGTATGATTTTTTAATATCCTTACTAAATAAGTGTCAAGAATTTAGAAACATACGATATTTTCACATGCAATGGAAATATGGTGTAACCCATCTTATTTCTCTATTTATTTGTTTTTCTTTGATTTAAAATTTATGTTACTTTTACATTTGTTTCTTTTAAGCATGACTTGCAACTTTTTCATCACTCTAAGGTGAAATAAATTCATCTCCTATCCAATGGTCATGAAGTTTAATATCCGGTACATCACGAGGAGAGTCTTTTTCCGCCAATAATGGGCCTCCCACAATTAAAAACCATATACAACTTCTCCCACAAGTGAGATGGTATCTTGTGAACTTATAGGCTTTGAAATATCTTACCTCATTGCCCCATCGCACTTCGCATTTACATGAGGTTCCGAGTAATACGGTGTGACATTGATATTCAGATAACCATATTTTTTTTAAAAAAAAATCAAGAAGTATGAGCTTGTTTGCTTTTCAGATAACCATATTTTTTTAAAAAAAATCACTGTCACATATTTAAATTAAAGTAGTGTTCACTACTAACTTCTGATTCAGACACATTCACTGTTATGTTCACTGTCTTTGAGGCATGTTCTCTATCATTTCAGACATGTTTACTGCACATGTTCATAATTCACTGTCGTCTCAGACATGTTCACACAACATCAGAATATTGAAGTTAGATTTGACATGGAGCCTGTTCTTAAAGCTCCTCCCAATTATGCGGGGTTACCTCCTAGTAAAAACATATAATCGAATTTGAACAAGGATTTAAGAAAAACTTGATTTGCTTTAGCTGGGTCTGCTTGACACTTCAAAGAAGCAGCAGGAAGGCTCTACCATACATGCCATATCAAGCTTTGAAGTTGGGGCCTCCCAAGTTGTAGGCCGAGATCGATGACCAAACTGTAGAATTAATGAATGATACAGAACCAGAAGCTTCGTCACCACCGAGTGGATGCACTCGTTCCTCGCCCTATCGCCGCCGCTGAACATGGTTCTTGCCACACTGAATATTGTGTTGGTCGCCATGCAGACGACACATCTTTTAGGCGTGGATGGAGGGGGATGAAGAGATGGGATCTGGCGAGGTAATTAAATAATTTGAATGGGTTAAAATAAGATTGAATGGGTAAAGAGAGATAAAAAAAAAGATATGATTGAAGAGTAATTTACGTTAACAAATCTGATAGAGAATATTATGGGATGTTAATAAAACATAATTAAAATAAAACATAATAAATAAAGTCAAAACACGGTCGTTTAAAGTTCGAAAATGGTTGGTTCATATTTGTCCATAATTTATTCACAATTTAAGTGTTCACAACTGAACCGCCCTTTTACATTATATACTCAATTACATTTATATATGATCTATAAAATAGTGAAATAGTTTGGTTTGATTTAATTTGATTTAGAAAATAAAACACCAAACGAAAGCATTAGTTTTGTCGATTTTTCAAAAATTGAAACCGTAAGCGAACCACTAACACTCCAAATCAAATCGAACTTATTGGTTTGGTTCGGTTTTATTTGGTTCATTGATTATCATTTTTATTTACACTCGTACAATTCACTCACCTGATCACCAAATGAATTGAACTATGATGCTGGGATTATCAAGAATCACTTTCACCCTCATTACCATCATCAGGCCACAACCTTGATGGCGACATTGGACTTACTTGATAATGTGTGAGTCATCATTGGTGATAGTCCCAGTCTCATCATGAAGAACCTAGAGCATATCCGCTGTATAACCGTGTAATATCTGTCCCACCTTTGATGATTAAAGAGGTTTGGTGGGTAGCCGAAAGAACCCATTATCTCCCCAATTTACGCAGCAAAGTGAGGAGTGCACCAACATGATATTATATAAAAATAAGAAAAAAAGAAGAAGAAAAAAACAAAAGAAAGAAGAAAGAAAGAAAACCCTGTTAATTTCTTCCCAACCGCAACATAGAGAGAGAGCAGCACCAAGCGCAAGGGCAGCATAAGATGTCACTAAGGTAGAAATCTTTCACTGCTCCTTCATCTATCTTAATCTATCACTTTCACAACTTCTTCCTATATTATCAGTTCGGTCGCAGTTAATCAATTTGATAGATGCTCTTTTTCTACTGGTTAATAGTTAATTGGGAATACCCCAATGGTATACCTGAACAATGTCGTCGATGGTTGTGTTGCTCGTATCGCTGCCAAGCTAGAGTTCATGGAACCGTGTTCTAGTGTCAAAGACAGGCACTCTCCATCTCCTCATCCGCTTAATGTCTACCCGTACTTGCAGTAAATTTTTTGTAAAGCTGATCGATATCTTAGGTGCTTTGGAAAATATGCAGGATTGGGTATAGCATGATCAAAGATGCAGAGGACAAGGGCCTTATAACACCAGGGAAGGTTAGTTCAGGTGTACCTATCAGAAGCGTGAACATGATATCGATACTAATGAGCACAAAAACTTGAATCGTTTGTGCTTTCACGTCTATATGTGTGACCTACCCTGGCAAATTTCCATTTGCCTTCTCCGCACATAGATAAAACTCTCCAGATCTTAAGTTAGTTTTGATGAAAGCATCATTTATTGTGGACACATTTCTATACACAGTATCCTGGGTTGTTCATGGTTATTAATCTGACGAGCTCTTAGTTGTCTCATTTCCAATAGTTTATTGATGGTTTACTCAGACAGTCCTTATTGAGCCCACAGCGGGTAACACTGGTATAGGAATGGCATTCGTTGCAGCAACAAAGGGTTATAAACTTATCCTTGTCATGCCAGCATCGATGTCTCTTGAGAGACGAATCATTCTTCGAGCATTTGGTGCTGAGTTGTATCTCAGTGATCCTTCGGAAGGGGCACAAGGAGCCTTTGATAAAGTCCAAGAAATTCTTGATAAGACACCAAATGGTTATGTGCTACATCAATTTGAGAATCCCTCCAACCCAGAGGTGGTCCTGGACTTTTTTTGGTTTATATTTTACTGTGAGATATGCTAACTTTTCATCATTTCTTTATTTTACAGATTCACTATGAAACCACCGGACCTGAAATATGGATTGGTTCTGAAGAAAGAGTTGATATTCTTGTTTCTGCAGTCGGTACAGGGGGAACAATTACTGGTGCAGGAAGATACCTCAAGAAGATGAACCCAGCTATAAAGGTTAGTTTATTTACAAATGTGTGCAACAAGTACAATGTTGCGCCATTACTAATATTTCTTGGACTTTCTCAAGGTTTATGGAGTGGAACCTGCTGAAAGTGCAGTTTTGAATGGAAAACCACCAGGTGAGCAGCTGACTGGACACTTGTACTTGCACGGGTATAGTTTAAGCACACATACCAATCTGAAAGTGAACTTTGGTATTTGATTAACAGTTTGTAATTTTTCGCATTTACAATTTGCTCATTGATTGAACTGAGTTTGTCAATGGACATGTTGAATGGCTTATACAACCAAAGGCCCTCATAAGATTCAAGGAATCGGTGCTGGTATTGTCCCGAAGGTTTTAGATGTCACCATTATGGATGAAGTTCTTCAAGTAAGCAGTTGCTGGATCCCAATTAGCTTGGTTCCTGTGTTATTCCAATTTATTGTAGGTGTCTGTGGTACTTAGGCTCAATTGGGCTCACAGATAATAGTAGTCTTAAATATTTTATTCAAGTAGACTGTTTCAATGCAACTTATGCCTTTTCACATCATTCTAGCAATTCACTATTTACTATACAGTCTCCTATTGTCACTATATAACGGCGAAATATTTATGATTAAACAACAAAAAAGTACCATGGATTGATGATTGGATCTCCAAGTTATTTGATGATACACCAAAAATGCTGCAGTTCCTGCAAACAAAATGCTTATCTGGACATTCCAACTCGTAATTCATAAATATATGTATAAGCCATTGATCAGATGACTGGTTTAATGATACTTTAGTAACACTAGACAGTCTTACTTTATCTGATGCTCAGGTATCAAGTGACGAGGCAATTGAAACTGCCAAACTTCTCGCATTGAGAGAAGGACTGCTGGTATCAAATTTTCAATAGTAGTTTCACAATAGTTCCACTTTCACTCATTTGACTTATCATATGACCATTGATGTTCCTATACCACCCGTACACATGGATTTTTATAATCTCGGTTGTCATGGCCAAGGTGTTTCATGTGTTTGCTACTTGCTGTTTTGATTAGAAAAATCTGTCATCTCTAGTAAAAAAAAACTGTTTCTTGATAATTAGGTTGGAATTTCATCCGGTGCTGCTGCAGCTGCAGCGATAAAGGTGGCAAGACGACCTGAAAATACTGACAAACTCATCGTGGTAAGCCCACTTGTACCACAAATAATTACTTTTTCTTGATCTGCGTTTCCATTCAAATCGGCCAGATATCACGAAGAAGCCAGTATAAAACTGAATGAATGGCTGATGGTTGACCAAGATTTCATAGAATAAGTTATTTTATGCTTCTTGCATTGAATTAACAAAGTCTGCAAACTTAAACTTTATGGTAACATCTCTGCATTTTGACAACCAAATTTTTATAATGTGAGTTTCATGCCATACTTGACTTTGATACATTTGCGGATGTTTTAGTGAATGTTAGGATTTCATTTGAGCTCATATGGTTCTTGGACCTACTCCTACAGGTGATATTTCCGAGCTCTGGGGAAAGGTATTTGTCATCCGAAATGTTTGATTCCATTAGAGAAGAAGTTGAAAACATGACGGTCGATTGACCATAGAACTGAGCTCCAAATACTTGCAGATAAGACAGTTGATGCATTCCTTACCAAAAATAAAGAATCACCCAATCGGGTTATATGACTGCTGGTCTGTGTTACGGCCTCTTCTCTTTATATTTGATTGAATAAAATTTTCAAAATGGAGTTGCGGATGAGTTCCATGATACACTAATATGAAATATCTGCATTGCATATGTAGTAGTGGGCTGGAACTTGTTTCACCCATCCTAATTCACAATGCATATTTTGACTTTTTATGTGCCAGGATTTGTTTCAGAGATCAAAATAGTTAAACTAAGATCAGTCAAATCAAGTCCTTACGCAAATAAGGTTTGTATAAGCCCTAATAATCTGGATTAGAATTTACTAATCCTAAACAGAGATGAATTATTGTTTACAACTAAATAATGAATGAAAACAAATGTGATTTTTAAAGCAAATTCTAGATTTTTATTTTCAGAACATTCTTATATGTACAAAAATAAATAAAATAAGTTTTAAGAACATCTCTACACTATGAATTTGTCGTAGGTGTTGAGAACTCAGAAAATAATTAGTGGTTAGTGGGCAATCATACTAAGAAAATCAAAGTCGTAGTAGTGTAGAGATGTTCTTAACACGGCGTAGTGTAATCAAAACATAGTCATTTTGAGAAAAGAATTATTTGTTCACATTAATTCACAAGGTTCTCCACTGATCCAAATTCTATACAGGGATAAAACCTGAAAGGCGCCCTGAACTATCATCACTTGCCTAATTGCGATCAGAACTACCACGATTTCTAAAAAGGGTGCGATAAAAAAAAATTGGATTAATTTTCTAAAATAAAATTTATCATTACATTCCTAACCTAATATTATTGTAAAACTTAGATTTGTGTGCGAAAATTACATTTGGTTATCAAAATAAATTATATGCGTACATAAAGAAAATGACGTCTTTTGATAACCACACACATACACGAACACGCACCCACACGCAGAAAGCTGCAACTTTCATGATGAGGCAAGGAACCCAAAACCATTCAAGGTCCGAGTTCGCCCCCACTGGGTGCAGACATCTGAGAACTCTCCCAAGGTACTCGCCTTCCAAATGGAAATATCCTCCTTCGAGCTGTCTAGAGAAGAATTTTGGAAAAAAGAGGCATTGATTCAGCGACGGGATAGATAGCAACACCGAATAACCCAGCACATGTCTCACCCGGTGATCCCGCTCTGCGCTCTCAAGATTTCAGCAAGGAAAGGTGGAGGACATTGTGGTATCACCTGAGTCTCACCATATATATATATATATATATAGAAGGAGGAAAATTCAAAAGAGACCCTGAATTATCACCGTTTATCCAATTGCGGTCAGAACTATCACGATTTTCAAAAAGGATGCACTGAAAAAAAAATTAGACTGATTTTCTAAATTAAAATTTACCATTACATTCCAAACCTAATATTATTATAAGACTTAGATTTGTGTGCGAAAATTACATCATTTGTTATCAAAAGACATCATTTTCTTTATGTGCGCAAAATGATATAATTTATTTTGATAACCAAACGACGTAATTTTCGCATACAAATCTAAATCTTACAATAATATATGTTAAGAATGTAATGATAAATTTTATTTTAGAAAATCAATCCCATTTTTTTTTCATCACACCATTTTTAGAAATCGTGGTAGTTCTGACCGCAATTAGGTAAGTGGTGATAGTTCAGGACCCCTTTTGGGTTTTATACCTTTAGGTCACGTTTGGTAGCGGGTATTGAAAGCGGGATAGGATTATTAATCCTGATGTAACGTGTTTGGTACGATTGAAGGATTAATATTAATAATCCCAAGTACAAATTTTACCTTTGTGAACAAGGATTAATAATACATTCATAAGAGGTGGTATTATTTATCCCGGTATTATTTCAAAGCTTAAAATACAAAATACAAAAATTAACGTTGAAAGTTTAAATTTGAACTCAAAAATATGAACTTTATTTTTTGGTACATTGTACTTTATGCTGTTGCACTTTTTTTTGAAAAAAAATATTCCAAATGGATTTTAAATTTAAACTTGTGTTTTTTTTTTATAAATGGTTATGAAATTTGATTTTAAAAATAATTACATAAATTAATTTTAAGAAGTGAAAACAAAAATTAACGACTTTGTGTAAAGAGAGATAGAATGAGTGTGATATGTGGTAGTAGTTAGTGAAACACATGACATCTAGAAATTAGTTCATTAGTGTAGAAAATTGAAATTTTTTTTCAATTTTTATATTATGTGTACACATGAGAAAATTTAAAACGACAAGTGAGACCACTCATCTTGTGTTTCATGTATAGTGTAGATGAATAAATGTTTTGAAACTCACCGTTATGAAAATTAGATCGGAGGTTGAATCGGTCCAAATTCTAATTATCAGTTTTCTAATTGAACTGACGGTTCAAATTAGTTCAATTACCGGTTCAAATTAGTTCAATCACCGATTCAATTAGGACTTAGGAGTAATACTTATATTTTATGATTTTATATATTTAATTTTGAATGAGACCATGCTAATTAGGGGATTGGTCTAGATTTGAGAATTGCCATCTTTATTATAGCAGATTAATTATTTAAATCAGTATTTAATTATTAATTAAGTCTATATTCATACATAACCGATTCAAAACTGGACCGGTTCGAAAAAATTTCTATGAATTGATCGATTTATTGCGGTCTAATCCGATTCAATTTGCAATTCGTGAAGCATGAGTGAACTGAACTGAAACATCATCATCATCAAGGTCTCGGTTCAATCGAGCGAACCGATTGGTCTGATCCGGTTTTAATAACAGAGAGGTTAAAACGGCGAGCGAGAGTTCCATCTTGCGTCTTTGACTGTCTGGGAACTATTGCGCAAAGTGGAACTGCCAAATTCTTAAAAGCTTTAAAGGATAGCAAAGATGCTGGGGGTGACAATAATTTGATTGGACAATTTGGTGTTGGATTTTACTCTGCTTTCCTTGTTGCTGATAAGGTTGCTGTCTCCACAAAAAGCCCGAAATCTGACAAACAATATGTATGGGAAGGGGAGGCTAATGCTAGCTCATATATTGTTAGAGAGGAAACAGATCCGTCGGCACTTTTACCTAGGGGAACTCGGCTCACTCTGTATTTGAAGCGCGATGAAAAAGGGTTCGCGCATCCAGAGAGAATTCAAAAGCTTGTCAAGAATTACTCCCAGTTTGCTTCATTCCCGATGTATACGTGGCAGGAGAAGGGCTACACCAAGGAGGTTGAAGTTGAAGAGGATCCAGCGGAAGCTAAAACTGATGGACAAGAGGAGAAAACTGAGAAGAAAAAGAAAACTAAGACTGTCATTGGGAAGTATTGGGACTGGGAGCAAAGCAATGAGACAAAACCATTATGGCTTCGCACCCCTAAGGAAGTCACGACAGAGGAATACAATGAATTCTACAAGATGACGTTTAATGAGTATCTTGAACCTTTAGCATCTTCACACTTTACAACAGAGGGGGAAGTGGAGTTCAGGTCTATACTGTATGTGCCTGCTGTTTCCTCTACAGGGAAAGATGAACATTAGACTCTATGTCAAGCGAGTTTTCATTTCAGATGATTTCGATGGGGAGTTGTTCCCTCGATATTTGAGCTTCATCAAAGGTGTAGTTGATTCAAATGACCTCCCCCTCAACGTTTCGCGCGAAATCCTTCAGGAAAGTCGGATTGTGAGAATAATGAGGAAGAGATTGGTTCGGAAAGCTTTTGACATGATTCTAGGGATATCAATGAGTGACAACAGAGAGGATTATGAGAAATTTTGGGACAATTTTGGTAAGCACTTGAAGTTGGGTTGCATTGAAGATCGAGAAAACCACAAGCGCCTTGCTCCATTGCTTCGGTTTTATTCTTCTCAGAGTGATGATTAGTTTGGACGAGTATGTGGAAAATATGAAACCTGAGCAGAAGGACATCTATTTCATTGCTGCTGACAGTGTATCAAGTGCAATGAACACCCCTTTCCTAGAGAAGCTCATAGAGAAGGATCTAGAAGTGCTCCTTTTGGTTGATCCAATCGATGAGATTGCTGTTCAAAACTTGGAAGTCATACAAGGATAAGTCATTTGTGGACATAAGCAAGGAGGATCTTGATTTGGGTGACAAGAATGAGGAGAAAGAAAAAGAGATTAAACAAGAATTTGGGGCAACATGTGACTGGATCAAGAAACGTCTTGGAGATAAGGTTGCCAGCGTACAGATCTCAAATCGTCTAAGTTCATCACCGTGTGTTCTTGCATCCGGAAAATTTGGCTGGTCTGCCAATATGGAAAGGCTTATGATACTTCCAGCCTTGAGTTCATGAAAGGCAGAAGGGTGTTTGAGATTAACCCAGGCCATCCCATCATTCAAAATCTTAATGCTGCTTGTAGGGCTAACCCTAACAACGAGGGGGCATTGAGAGCAATTGACTTGTTATATGACGCGGCCTTGGTAACTAGTGGATTCACTCCTGAGAACCCTGCCCAACTGGGAGGGAAAATGTATGAGATGATGAACTCAGCTCTTGCTGGTAAATGGTCTGTCCCTGCTGCTGAAATCCAGCACGAACAACCACTTGCAGCCTACGAATCCTGAAACATATGAAGCTGAAGTTGTTGAGCCAGTTGTGGCAGGCAGTCAAAAACAATAATTTTTACGTAGGAAACAACTCTTCATAAACACTGGCTCTTTATGTAGAGTGGCAGTTACAGAGTCTGTCGGCATAGATGCATGAGCGGAAAGAGTTAATAAGAGTGTGGGTGACCAGTGAAACATTGTGAAACATGTTTGGTTTCTTAGTTGAAAAAAAATGATTAATATTTGACATTTTAGATAGTTGTTAATATTAAATATGTATTGAAAATTATTAAGTGATAAATAAAAATAAATAAAAAAATTTGATTAATTAGAGAAATAATTAAACTGAGAGTGTTTGGGTGAAGCACATCCAAAAATTGGAGATTGCCTATCATCTCTCCTTCACATGAATTGGGTGGTTCTCCATTTCCGCATATTCCCCGGAAACACGTAAAGTGAATGCAAAAGACATAAAAGAAATCCAAACACCCAACCCCAAACCACTCTCAGCCTCCGCCTCCCAGAAGAAGAAGATATTTCTTATTCTTCGTTATCCCATGGCCTCGACCACTTCATCTTCTTCACTTCCACTACCGTCTTCATCCTCCACCCTTGTCGACGGCAAGACTCTTCGGCCATCCGCCGTCGGTGTCACCTTCCCTCCCCCACCCCTCCACTCCCGCACCTCCTCCTCCTCCTCATGGAAGCCTTCTACATATTGTTTGTATTTTTATTCGTCTTCTTTCACTTCCATTTGACGAATAGACTGGTAAAAAAATGTTTAAATTTGGTGGTTTGTTTGTAGGCCGTAAGATTGTCAGGAATGTTGCAGCATCAATGGCCACTGGAGAAGCTCCAGCTGATGTTGCTGGATTTGAAACTCCTGAAATCGTCAAAACAGTTCAGGAATATGTATGTTTCACTTTCCAACTTCAAACACACTCTTTCAACATACATTGCCCATCTTTTGGTTTCCACTATTACCGACTCCTTCAGATGCATGATGTATTTTTTTAACACCACACACTCCTCTCATTTATCTACTTGTGCTTTTAATGACAAGTGTGTATATATATATATATATATATATATATACTGCCTCCGTTTTCTAATACATGTCGTTTAAGATTAATTTGAATATATTAAGGTGAAGTAAATGCTAGCGGTTGAACAAATTTAATGAGTGAGTGGTTGGTGTTTTTTTAAAAAAACTTGCGCAAAAAGTAAAATTGGTAGATTATTACTGGTGGTGAATGATTTTTTTATTGATTATGATAAAGAAGTAATTAATGTTTGACGTTTTAAGGTAGTTGTAAATAATAAATACGCATTGAAAAGTGTTAAGTGACAAGTAAAAGTGGACAAAAAAATTCGGTTAAGTGACATGTAAAAGAGGACAGAGGGAGTATACTTCTTTTTCATTCTCTTTTCTACCCTTCTTTCCAAATGAGCTGTTTGAATACGGACGGGTTTACAATAACTGCAGTGGGATAAACTTGATGACGTGTCTTCTCCGTTTCTCAATAAATCCTAACCATACATGTATAGCTTCTGATTCCAGCGTTGCCCTCATTGCGTATAAGTAAATCAACTGCATAGAAATGAACCAGCTGCGTCGACATTTTGAAAATTCAAGTCATGTGCTAACAATTTCAATCTGATCCTCATCAAATCAAAAAAAAAAAAATCAGTGTGTGGTAGAATTTGCAGTGAAAAAGTACTTTCCAGGGCGTTAAGATTAATTAGGGTGAGCTATTTTGAATGGTACTTTTTCCATATTTTATGTTTGTCTTGAAGGTGTTTGATGAAATCTCTTAATAAAATTTGTTTTTCATAAGTAATATTTAACGTCACAATATGACTTCATGACACCAATTATAGTGTATACTCGTATCACATGAATTTAGCATGTGTTTCTTGTGTCCTTCAGCTTTAGAATGCATTCTGAAAATAAGGATAACATTAGAAGTATAGTATGGAGTCTTCCTCATATCACTTTTATTGCATCAATGGTTCAGCTCTTTATCAAAACAACAATGACTTTATGTGAATTATTTTGTATTATTATCAACATAGTTACTACTTAAAGACAGTGATGTGAAATCTGTAATGGGTATGTCAACTAACAGTAACATTCTTCATTTCATTTTTAAATTGATTGATAGAAAAGTTCTTATTTACAAAATCTACATATTATTTAAAAAAAAATTTAGTAGTATAAATTACAACGTACACACCCAACAATCAAGATTCGCACTCTAGAGTTGGGAATTGTCAGAAATCATCTCTCACCCACTTTACCACGAGACTATTCCCCTGATCAAATTAGCATCAATTAAAATGTACTTTGTTTCTGCATTAGATGCAATGAAAAAAGTTGCATAATGGTTTGAAGTATTAATATGGTTTAACATGAAAGAATAGCCTCAATTTTTTTGAAAAAAAGGCTCATTTAGATAGACAAATTATAAAATATTAATAAAAATTAATTTGTTTAGAATGATAGACTGGTTAGTATTGCATTTTAACCGTGAAAAATCTAATCAAAATATTTTATTTTAAAAAAAAAGCCCATTTAAGTGTTTGCACTGGGACTCCAGAAAGGTTGAGCCAGCCCTACTCCCAATTCACACTATAACAGATAAGTTTGATTTTCTCAATGCTTCTACAGCAAACTAATATTGTGGAATCACATACGACATACTTAGCAGGAACATTTACTTTATGCATCACTATGACAAACCCTATGATGTGGATAGCGGATAGTGGTGCATCTAGCCATATAACTCCACATATTTCTCTATTAAAAATGTGAGCACTTTGGCCAATTCTTGTCAGATAACCATGCTAGTTGGCAGCTCCTCCACTATCAAGCTCACATATTCATGTGTGTTGAATGAACATAAAATGCTGAAATACATTCACTTTATGTCTGAATTCAAGTTCAAATTGTTGTCTTTAAGTAAGTTATCACTGATGAAGGGTGTATATTATAATATCAAAATCGGGAAACAATTCAAAGGCTGATGAAATTGAGAACAGCTATATCAGCTTCAGATAAGGACTGATGCACAGGCGCGGGATGGTGTACAAGTGCGTGATGGTGTACAGGCGCGAGTTGGTGCATGATAGGGCAATAATTTACCCTATTTTAGGTGCCTGTACTTAATATATTTGAGTCGTTTCCGAGTGAATATGGGTGATTTATAGATGATTTTGTCTCTTTCAGGTTAATTATGAAGAATACTGGCTTTGGAAGAAGAAAATGATGAAAACAATGCAAATTGGACTAAATTCGGACAGAAAGCCAAGTTCAGAGGTCAAGTTGTCAAATGAAGGAACTGCAGGGGCCAATCTGCAAATATGAAGAACATTTACACGATCCAGATCGAGCTGCATAACAAATAGCACGTTCCAGATCGTGTCTCATGTCGGCGCTCGATCCAGATCGTGCGAAGAGATGGAACCAGATCGTGCTTAATGTCGGTGCACGATCCGGATCGTGCAGCTTATTTTGGGAACTCGATCCAGATCGTGCCGACACGTGGCGAGCCCGGAAAAGGCAGTTTCTAATTCTCTTTTAGGAACCCTTTTGACAATAGAAACCCTACGGAGAATAGTCTAAGGTGACAGATCACCTATAAATATGAGTCTAGGGCTCATTCTTCAGGATATCATCAGACAGACACAAAAGCCTGAGGAGTCGTCCGTTCAGAGTTGGAGCATCACGAGACTAAACTTTCTTTCTACCTTTCTAGTTTTACTTTCATTATTATTGTGATTGTATTACTATGATGCGTAGTGAGTAGTCTTCCTATTCTAGGATCCTACGGATCCTATATTGTTGTAAACTCATATTCATGTTTATCAATTAAATATTTTCACTCATTATTGTTCATGCCTCTTTGAATTACATATATGCATGTCATGTGTGTATGGTTGGTTGTCTTATTAATCTTACACTCCTTGTCTTAGGAATTGCCATGCGTAGTAATTCAGAGTTAAATTATGCATACTAGAAGAATTAAATTTAGGATTAAATTTACTATCCTCTAGGCCAGAATATTCCAACTCACGAAGACCAGAATCGGGTTGGGTTGGATATTCTGCTTAGTTGTAGTCAATATCCCTAGTCAACCGAAGACCAGAATCGGGAGCTTGCCTAGGAATATTGAGTAGTTTGTTTATCCTATGACTTGGTTGTATGTTTAGGAGATATTAGTACAATAACCCTTTGACTAGTACTTGTGAGCTACGAAGACCAGAATCGGGAAACAACACGGTACGAAATCAATTGTAGTGAATAATTTGCTGTGGGAAACACCCAGAAGTCGGACTCACAGTAAATTATTGAGTTATTGCGCCGAATTATCAAAACTGCATGATAGATTATGGATGATTAATTGTGCTTAAATGTTCCATGAGAGTTTGCATACGATTTAGGTGAAGTAGAAATCCTAGGATGTCTTAGTAATCTGGACACAACTTCCATTCACAACTGTTTCTGTTTTGCATAGTTCTTAATTCAGTTCAAAAATCGTTCGTCTAGGATTAAATATTCATTAGCTAGTATATTAGTGCCTCTGACAAGCCTTATTTGCTCCTCTGGGTTCGACTCGGACTTCCCGAATTTATTTGACTGCAACTGATCCCTAAAACATAACATTGACATATATATAGGGTCAAAAATACGCTTGTCAGTGCACATGTGTTTCATGCGCCTTTTGTTTTCACAATCTTTGTCAGTTCTAGTTTTGTGAAATTGTGGCACAACGGACTGGACCATCCGCTCATTTCCAATTTATTTCTCATCTTAAGAGATGTATTTTTATCACTTATTAACAAGACTTCTAATATTCCCTGCACGATGTGTCCTATTGCAAGACAAAAAAAGATTACCATTTAAGAAAAATTATCAAATCATTATTTACATTTGGTTTGCTACACATGGATGAATGGAGCTCTTATGTAGCTGAAGGCACTACTCGTGCTAGGGACTTTCTAACCATAGCTGTTGACTTGTCAAGAATGACTTGGACGTATCTGATGTAATAAAAGTTAGATGTCCTAATGGGGGTAAGACACATCTTTCTTATGGTGAACACTAAGTTTGAGAAAAAAATGAAGAGCATACGACAGACAACGAGGAATAGTTTGTGAAAACAAGAATGATCTAATTATATGTCCATCAACTAGCATGTGCCTACAAACCCGATCAAAATGGAGTCACTTAAGTAACCATAGACAGATCATTGAAGTGATTAGAGCCTTGAGTTTACAATCACACGTTGTGAAATACTTTTGGGATGACTTTGTTATGATAGTGGTTCATCTAATTAATAGATTTCTTTCTGTTAAACTAAATGGAAGAAGTCCTTATGAGGTATTCTTCAAGCAAAACCCATCTTATAATCACGTATGTGTGTTTGGTTGCTTGTGTTTATGCAGAAATAAATTGGATAGTAAGGCAAGCCAATGCGTCTTCTTGGGGTATCCAGTAAGGCAAAAAGGTTACAAAGTATATGATTTGATAATCCATTAGACAATCATGAGATAGAATGTGAAGGTTTTTGAATCACGCTTTCCGTACAAAAGCATGGTGCACGATGAACACACTATCTTTCATGTGATTGTAGATCCTTCCGAAGAAATGATTAATGATGTGATCTCGGCACACATTGAGACAGGAGATAAAGTTAATAAGATATAAATTTATGTCATAATGTATGATGCGGGAGAACCTCAGATAAAGAATGTCGGGATTTGGTCAAGTCAATGATATTTTATCCCAATGAATAAAAGTATGACATTTAATTGCAGTGAAGATGGACCAAAACAATGAGCAGACTTTTCACAAGCAATTCAATAAATCTTATTACGTGGTCAACCTAATTAATTTACTCGAACATCTCATTCATTGAATTGTGCAACCCTAAATTCATTATTTTAACACATTTTATTTTTCATTTGTTTAATGATCGGCTAAATAAGATAAAATGGATATTAGCATTCAGGTTTTAACTGGCAGCACAATAAATTAATTTTAATTATTTAAAAGTAGAATAGTATGGTTTTGTGATCAGCTAAAAGATATCATTTTGCAAGATTGAGGACATAAAAATGTATATTAATATGTATTGAAGTTAAACTGAAACTTTATTAGTATATTATTATTTTTTATTGAAAAAAAATGGTTCATTCAAAAAACACTTTATACATACATTCATTAAATTTAATTTTATAATCATAGACTGCATATTTATTAATTAAACAATGCTATTTTAGAGAAAATTAGGTAAGCACAGCATGCCCTTGACCACAATATCATTTTATTGTCCTTTCAAATTAAAATCATTTTTTAAAGTTCTTTTTCCCCTTTCCAAATGACAATATTGCAATGGTAGTCTTTTTAACAAGGAAATTTTAATAGGAATCTTATTAAGGACTGTGAAGCCAAATATAACAATCTTATTTTGATTTTTAATATTCATTCTCCATATGTCACGTGTACAATAACTAAAGTAATAATATTAATTAAATTATAATTTGCACAACTATCTCTGTTTTTAGAAAAATCAACTTGTTTTGGTTAAAATTATCATGATTTTCAATTGCTGTATACTGACATGTATATATGAGATAATCATCCTTTCTCATTTTCCCTTTGTATGGTTTAGTATTTGAATAATGTATTTTGTAACAAAATCTCTATTTTTTTCTATTCATATTATAAGAAAATGATGGTCAAATTATCTAATCTAATTCCAATATATATTCTTACTAAAATAAATATATATATATATATATATGGCATATTCAACAACAACTTAAATATATTTCTCCACCAATGGCAATGGTGTGAAAAGCCAATTAACAATTAACATTCTTGCCTTGCTCAACAGTCACTGTGTATATAAACACATTCTACTGCATAAATAAAAGATGAGGAAAGTCGATTCAGTTAATCCGAGTCTTCTGAATTTTTCCTTCCATTTGCCGGTCTCTAGCAAGCTCAATCACACTTCAACGGTCCGTTTTCTACATGATCTCATACGAGTTGACATTCTGATTGATGGGATATCATATACAAATGTTGAACTTAATTTAAGATGCATGATGTCACTTGTCACTGTCGGACACTCATCTAGTATGCTTTTAAAACGGCAAAATACTTATTCTTATAGAAGGGGAATCCTGAAAATGTGGTGGATCCAATTTGTCAAAAAACTTAAATACCAGAAAAAGAAATTAGAAAACAAAATAGTGTGTGCTGCGTTCAGTTCAACGAGGATCGATTTGATGCTTTCTTGTTCTGACTCCTCAACCATACCCTAAACAACCCGATTCATTTTGATATTATGC